>JAQQSK010005239.1:0-15730 GCA_028658325.1 Potorous gilbertii
AGAGACAGAGAGCACAGAGTGAATTGAATAGGACGGGATCATATCTTAAAAGAAATCAAGGTAAACTGTGAGAGAGAAATGTGGTGGGAGGAGAGAGGGTGAAATGGAATGGGGTAAATGATCTCTCATAGAAGAGGCAAACAGGAGACTTTTTAGTGGAGGGAAAAAGAGGAGAGCTGAGACAAAAAAACATGAAGTTTACTCTCCTCACATTCGACTAAAGGAAGGAACAAAATGCACACTCATTTTGGTATGAAAACCTATCTTACAATACAGGAAAGTGGAGGAGAAGGAGATAAGCAGGGTGGGGGTGATGATGGAAGGGAGGGCAATGGGAGGAGGGAGCAATTTGAAGTCAACCTTCGAGGAGGGACAGGATCAAAAGAGAGAATAGCAACAATGGGGGCAGGATACGTTGGAGGGAAATACACAACACGACTATTATGGAAGTCATTTGCAAAACTACACAGATATGGCCTATATTGAATTGCCTGCCTTCCCAAGGGGAATCGGTGGGGAGGGAGGGATGGGGAGAAATTGGAACTCAAAGTTTTAGGAGCAACTGTTGAGTATTGTTCTTGCTACTAGGAAATAAGAAATACAGGTAATGGGGAATAGAAAATTGTCTGGCCCTACAACACAAAACAGAAGATGGGGACAAGAGAAGGGAGGGATGATAGAAGAGAGGGCAGATTGGTGATAGGGAAAATTAGAATGCTCGTTGTACTGGGTGGGGGGAGGGGACAAATGGGGAGGAAATTTGGAACCCAAAATTTTGTGAAAATGAATGTAAAAAGTTAAATTAATAAATTTATATTTCAAAAAATCTTTTCTATCTATTACAACTTTTGAGTAAGTCACAGTCATTCTTTACGAATTATATAAGCCAAACCAATTTCTTTCTTAGGACTGATGACCTTGTCCACATGAAAGGGCAGTTTCACAAAATAAAAGGAATTGGCATGAATCCCATGCCTGCCAACCCCCAAACATACAGGAGGCCTGTTCTGGATGGGCAGAACCGCTCTAAATAAAATTTTTACTCCATTCATTTCTTTCCACACACAGTAATCAATTGACAATTTTAGGTTTAGCATTAAAACAGCAACTTCAAAAACTTAATTAACAATCTTACAACGTTTATAGATGATAGCCAATTATTTTAGCTGTAACTTCTTTAACAGGCAAAGGTGAAAATACCTGGTTTTCTAAATGGCAATTACAAAACATTGTAAGATAAGGTTAGTCGGACTGATAAAATTTTTAATAACATAATTGGCTATACACAAGTTTTCCAATATCTTTTAGTTTCAGCAAAATTCAGATTACAAATTGCTTTCTCTAACACCATTTCTGGATTACAGGGTAAAACAAAAATCTTAATGGTTCTAACTTTTCCTCAAAAAAATTTCACATCTGTGTCCACTCCTTAAAACCATTTTTGAAAGAAAAAGCCGTGAAACTGCAAGTGGAAATGAGGGAAACTCTGGAACAAAGTCCAGTGGCACCTAGTCCCTTCTTTTCCACTTGGGAGTTCAAAGCTTTATCTCTGAGGTGTCTTTTTTCATTTACAGATTTATGCATTTTCTCAATTTGCCATAGTGGTAAATAATACAACAAATTCTGACCTGTCTTAAACATCCAATTAGGAGTGACATGTTTCACTTAAAATATGACCAGACTATATACCTTTTGGTTGTATCCTATATACAAAAACTTTTCTCTTTTAGGTGAGGCGTGAGACAATTAAAATGCTATTCAATCTGCATTTCTGATAAGAGGGGAAATATTTCCCCCGATTTCTTCTTGTCTTTCTCTTCACCCTCACAATCTTGCCAGGGTTAGAAGGTAGAGAGAGAGAATTTTACCAACAACTTTCTAATAAATTCCAAAACTTTTATGCTTTCCTTAAACTTCATACCCATGTGGTACTCCTAGTGGGCTTTGATTAAAGCCCCTTTAAAACTTCACATACATTATTTCCTTGCATTTTTTATCTAAAACTGCATTTAGCAATCATATAAACTTTATAAGATTAGTTTCTCAGTTTCTCTCTCTGACATTCTCCTCCCTGATGCTGCAGCCATCAGAGAGAAGGGAGGAGGGGGAGGAAAAGATATAACATTCCAAATTCCAGCTACAATGGATCTGGCCGTAATAACTCACAAACACACGCACACAGAATATGTGAAGACAGAACACATATACAGACAATAAGAAAAAGAATCCAAAAACAGAAAAAATTGTCAGAAATTCTCTCCACAAATTATAACTTTGGCTTGCTTTCTATCACTGTGTTCCAAACATCTTTCATCCAATTCAGATTTCCAACTAAGTAGTCTCGTCCTTCAAGAGTGGTTTAGCTATATTGCACCAATCAGTGGGGTATAGGGCTGTCTGAGAAATGCTGTCTAGAAGAGACTGAATGTAAAGACTATCTGATCCATAACTGAGTAATTTCTTTGAGAATTTAAAATCCAGAGGGGTATGTTCTCTTATAGCCCTTCCTGGGTCATAGGGATGTGGGGTTTCTATTAATGGCAATGTTAGCCTCATTTCCAAAAGTATTCCTTCTCCTCTTTCTGTGGCTTGCCTAAGGACTTTTTGTACAATCCCCTCATGATCCTGGATTTTTTCAAAAACTTGTGAGCTAGACTTGCAGAATGGAGGAGCAGTGGGAGGAGAAGACTCTATTTTAAATTTTTGTGTAACTCACTCCATCAGATCTTCCTTCTGTTTTGTACTAGAGGCTGCATCTACCTTTATTGTTTTTGTGGCTAGCAGTACTTGTTGGGGTTTCTGTAGACATATTTTAAGTACATTCCAAATCGAAAATATTGTAACAAGAGAAGCACTTGTTCTGACCTCTCTGTAATACACATTCATTTGATTGCCTACTGTTTCCCACTTGTCAAGATTTATAGTTCCTTCCTCCAGGTCCTTCATGCCTTTCACTACATGAATTACTTCACAATCCCATGATTACTTCACCTGTCTCTATTAAATGCCTTGGCTCTAGCCTATTGCTAAAGTGAAACTAATTTTGCCGAGCTCAAAGCAAAAATGACCATGCTGAAGAAGTATCCCCTTCCAGGCCTTCCCCTCACCTTTTTCCTGCCCTCTACTTTCCCCTTTGGCTCTGGGGGTCCTCCTCTGGTCTTGTGACATGAACCAGACTCTCCTGTCTACAACAGGCAGAGACCCTCTGGGGCTACAGATGCTGTAGCCAGCACAGTCCAGCAGGTCCAGGGCAGTTATGGGGCTCAGAGAGCAAGGATGAAAGGACAGGCAGGACACAACAGTCTGAACAAGCTGAGTATATTCTGACCATACAGAGTCAATAAATTAGGGGGGTCGGGGTGCTTAAATAGTAAAACACCATGGGGTAGCAATTGAGGCATGAAACAGAACAGATTGTGATAAGCAGAAAGGGAGGCCTCAATGTTATCCTATATAGCAGGGGCCCTGATTCCTGGGACTTCAACACCCAAATTCAAGGACATACACTTGAGAACAATATATCACTTAACTTCTCAAGTCAGCTACTCCCCCTTGGAGGAGGGGAACTCTTGATAAGGGCCTCTTTCAAACCCCTCAAGGTTCTCTACATTCTTGGGCTAAAGGGGTGGTATGATTGTGGATGAATGAAATGATACAAATATGTTCAAATATGTGAATTGGATGTGGGGGTGGAGGGTAGGTAGGGGCAGTGGCTGTATTTAATATGGAGGTAATTTTATTTGAATTCCATTAATTTGATCCTCACAATTACACACGAAATGTCTTGTCATTATGCGAACTTTACATTTGAGGGAACTGAGTCAGACAAAAATTAATTTACTTGCCCAGGTTCACATAGCTAATGTGCCAAAAGTTAGATTTCAAGTCAGAAAGGCCTGTAACTTCTTCAAAGACTTCAGGTACATGATTCTGTGCACTGCACCACTTAGATAGAGGTTCACATAGGGGTTTCTAGTCCCTTAGGGTAGAGTCCTCTAAAAGAGGTAAGGAAAAGGTTATTAAAGCTGAAGGAATAATCTTACTCCCCTTCTCCAAAGCAGGAGGCCAGGCTAAAGATCTCGTGGAATGGCTACAAGTGAGCACACAGCTATGGCCTCTCGATCAAACTATCCAAAGTTGGTTACAATAACTCTACAACCCTTACCCTACTCTTAGAGTCTCTTCTCTTATTCAATTAAACCTACTTTTCACAATCAAAGGAACATTTTGTCTGTGTACTGTGGTCATATAGTCAACTAAACAAAGGAAAAGCATTAAGTGCTTCCACATGGAGTGCTCTACCTCACACTCACAGATAGCGAATAAGATTAAAGGCTGGACTTGCTTCTCTAAGGTCTTAGTAAGAGAATACAGTTAAAGTATCAGAAGGGATTTGAACCCACCCCACCAAAAGGAGACCAGAACACACAGAGAATGATGACAGAATCTTGAATTTGACACTTTAAACCACTCAGGCTTGGTATGGTGGATAGAGTACCAGTGCAGGAGTCAGGAGGACCTGAGTTCAAATTTCACCTCAGAAACTTGATACTCATCAGCTGTGTGACCTTGGGCAAGTTACTTAACCCCACTTGCCTCATCCTGGGTCATCTCCATTCATCCTGATGAATATCTGGTCACTGGATTCAGATGGCTCTGGAGGACAAGTGAGGCTGGTGATCTACATAGCCCTCCCTCACTCAAAACAAAGTCAAGTGCATGTCATGTCATTATTTCTCTGATGACATGGACTTCCTCGGCAATGAAAGATGACCACACACACAAGAGGATACAAAGTGGGAGAGAGTTATCTTCCCTTTCATTTCAGCAGCTAATACAACTTTCAATAGTTGCCAGGGCCAGCTACTCTAGTTTTGATCTCTATGTATCTCAGATTCAAGGGGGCATCAGTCATGGTCCCAGTTTTTCATTCCCTGGTCCTGTCACCAAAAGAGTCTTGGGCTTAAGTTGTAGCCAAACTGTTCAAACCCTAAATTATCAGTCTGACTACCATGGCAGCTTGATACCCCTAACCCATGGTGCAGCTTCAGGGTGTATAAAACCCAAGAG
The DNA here is from genome assembly GCA_028658325.1 of Potorous gilbertii. Classification (NCBI taxonomy): domain Eukaryota; kingdom Metazoa; phylum Chordata; class Mammalia; order Diprotodontia; family Potoroidae; genus Potorous; species Potorous gilbertii. The sequence continues at coordinate 5,071 of JAQQSK010005239.1, forward strand.
CACAATTGAGATTGATTTATTTTATCTAGAGAAACCAGGCTTAACAAAACAGCCTCAGAACATTAAAGAACAGCTTAAATGGAACAGGAATCTTTGAATTTAAGCATCTGTCCAAAAGAATGAATGGGGAAATGGGAAGAGACAGTTGGGAGGAAGATATTTCATAAACCTGGATTCATGACTGGGAGTGAGCAGGACATCTATTAATGCTCAAGTTTATCTTCTACTTTGGTGCTGCCATCCCAACTCTTTGTGGCAGATGAAGACCTTGATTAATCTGGTGACATGCTCAACTCCATCTCTGCCACCTCTGCCCGAAGTAATGTCTGCCTTCCTATATCTGTCATGAAACTCCTGAAATAATTGTTCAGGCTATTATTGGGATTTCATCATTCTCCTCTGTTACTTTCCAATATTTCTCTGAGCAAGAAAATGAGAAAAATGCCAAATCCCAGAATTCTCAGAGAAGTTTTAAACGACTTCCCCCCCGAGATCTCCAACATTGTCCTCCTACCAAGAGAAGGAGCAGATATATCATTCCATCCTTTAGTTTGTTTCCTATGCCCAAATTAAGAATGGGGTAGGAGAACCATTGAAAGTTGAAAGATTTTTTCTTTTTCCTTCCCATAATCTTTCAACTCATTCAGTTTCTTCTTACCTAACAACTTTCCTGGTAAGTATTCTTGTTTTCCTTCATTTGCCTCTTCCTTCTCCATATCTTCACAAACCCATATGGAGCCATATTTATGCTGTGTTTAAGACTTCAGACAACTGGAGAAGGCAGTTTCTGGATTCGTTATGATGTAGAAGGTGTATAAGGCTGCATGTGATTGCTTATATACTTAACAAGATATTCTGGCAATTTGGAGCTAGACATTTTTTTCTTCTTCCCTATTTATCAGTTTCTAAAACATGAGACAATTAACTTTTTTTGTCTCATATAGTTCATTCAGTATGAATTAAACACTCATAGTATCTTGAAATACAGCTCTGATATATCAGGCTTTAATAAAGCTCATCTGGATTCGAACATAGCTACTTGACTATGTCTTTGAACTCAAATCACTCTGGCTCTCACTGATTGGTCCATAATAGGTCCAGCCCAAGCCTCACTTGCTCATTGTTTGGGTTTTCATGACTCAGAGTGAGTATAAATAAATGAGGGTATTCCACTCTCAGATTGATTCTTTTATGAGTCACACACACATTTTCTGAAATCCAGACACACTGGCCTCCTTTATGTCCCTCAAACAAGACATTGCATCTCCTGACTCCAGACATTTTCTCTGAATGCCTGCATGCCTGGGTACTCTCTCTCCTCATCTCCACCTGTTGGCTTTCCTGGTTTCTATCAAGTGTCAGTTCAATATCCTCCCTTCTATAGGAAACCTTTCTCTATCTCTTCGTAATTCTAATGCCTTCCCTCTGTTGATTGTTCCCCTTTCATTATGGATATAGTTGGCATGCATGTTATTATTTATATGTTGTTTCCTTTATTGGGCTGTGAAGTCCTTGAGAGCAGGAACTGTCTTTTACCTTCTTTTGTATCCCCATTCCTTAGCACAATATCTAACATGTAGTAAAATGTGAGTTAGTGAAAGCTGTCTCATTCTAAAGTTAATAGACAGTCTCTAAAATTGAGCCAGGCCTAAAAGTGGGGGTTGGAGGCCTCAGTTTCAATTTACCCTGAATCAGGTGATTTTGGGAAAAACTTATTTTTTTAACTGCTTTGCAATCCTCTAATTGCCACATCAGTGCATCTAGTGCCAAATAAGGACTTGCACATTTATTTGGACTAGAACTCATCCTAGTTTGGGTCACCTAACTCCACCAATGGGGATAAAATGTACAGGACAGTGTGGGGTAGTTCTGTAGACATATATAACCTGTTTCTGCGTTAGATACCAACACCTCTCTCACTACTCCTCCCTGGTGAGTAGGATGCCCAACTCTCGTGAGACTTGCTAATAAATTTTCTTTTTTGTCTCTACCTGCAGAAGTCTCTGTGGTTTGTTTGGAGTCTTGGGTGGTCTTCTACCCCACACAGTAGGTACTTATTAAATGTTTATTGACAGACAGAGGGAATACTTCAGTGTTTTGGAAAGCCTCCCTGGCATGTGCCTGAGGCTCTCAAGAGACGCACTGAGTAGTGTGCCCACCTAGCAGATAATTTCGGTAGGACCATTCCCTCACTGTGTAAAATCCTGTCACTTGGTCTTTCTGAAGGTTTCAGGAAGGTAGCACAAGAGCCAGTTTGGAATGTTTATAAAGCATTGTCACCACTGTAGTATTCCAAGTATTGTACTGTGGTGGTGCTGAGGAAAAATGTTTACCTTTGCTAGCTTTTTCTAGGCCCTTCAAAATTACATAAAATTAAAAACATTTTATATGAATAAAATATACAGCACCAGGATTAGAAAGGAAGTGGCCAACCAGGAAAATTTTGTACCAAATGTCTCTTTTTTAAGGGTATGATATCCAGTATCTATCAGGAAGTAACAGAGACATATGAGGCTAAGGACCATTACTTAATGGCTAAATGATTAAAGAATTAGGAACATCTAATATTGCAGAAACTGTGGAAGGATAGGGACACTGAGGCACTGCTGTTTTGGAATCATGCCAAGGAAATGATTAAAATGCCTATACCTTTAATTCCCAAGAATCCACTGTTAGGCAAATACCATAAGGAAGGTAAGGAGAGAAAGAAAGGCACATATTACACAAAGATATTGATGGTAGTTTTATATAGTAGCAAAGAACTAGAAACAAAGTGCTGAGGTTTGGGGTGATACAGGACCCTAAAATACCAACATGCCTGGTCCTGCTCAAATTAATTCGACACAACCTCCATAAATTCAAAGAAAAACAAAGTTTATTAAAGATTCCCTATCCTGGGTTGACTCTTAAGGAGCTAAGCATTTGTAATGCTGGTCAAATAGAATCTCAGCTAGACAGAATCTGAGCTGGATTGAATGTGAGTGCCTTCATGGAGGAGACATAGAACTTAAATAAAGAAAAAGACTGAGGGAAGAATCCAGATGTTGCTTGGTGGTCCCAGGGATGGTCTTGATAGGGAAAGTCAGCCAGCAATGTAGATCAGGTCCAGGGAGGATCCTTATGGGAGTGGCCAGTAGTCCAGGCAATCCACAATCCTGGATGAGAGACTTGGACCTCAAGAGAATCTTAAGAAGTGGCTGGTAATAGGATGAAAGTGAGAAATAGAAAATGAATGCTAAATCAAATAAGAGAAATCCAAGGAGCCCCCAAGACCATGCTTTCCTGGGTCCTTCAGACAAATGGGACCAAAACCCTCCTGGTCCAAGGACAAAGTTCTAGGCTTGGGCTTGTACCCCATTAAAAAGAGATCCAATTCATTATGGAATGGCTAAAAAAATTGTGAACCATAAATGTAATACAATATTACTGTCTTTTAAGCAATTATAAGTAAGAAGGATATAAAGACACACAAGAAGACACACACACTGATGTAAAGTGAATTAAAGAGAACCAAGAAAACAATACATATGATGACTGTAAAGAATGACAACGACAAACAAATCTTAGATTATGTGGGATTTTATTGAAGAAAATTGATCTAAAGGAAGAAATATTTCTTCCTATTCTTTGAAGATTATCAGTGCAGGACAATGAATTTACTCAGAGATTTGGTTTTAAGGTGTTGGTTAGCTTTGGTAAGATGATTTAAAATTTTTTTCTTACTCTTTGTGGCAGAAGATGTCTTGCTAGCCAGAAGAAAGATGAAGTAGGAACTCAAGTTGATGTAAAATTAAAAGATAGCAACTAAAACAATTAATGGTATAATTTGACCACTTTGTGTCTAAGAATTTGAAACATGTCTTCCCATTCTTTAAAGTACTTCATAGAATCTATTGCTTTGCTATTTCTATTGAAAAGTTCTAGGCAATATTATTTTCTGGATTACGGAATTCAGGGTTTTGGTTAGCCAGTCTTACTTTTGGGGAAGCCAGTTATTCTTAAGTTGTTTTTGTAAAATATATCCACCCAGTAGTACTGTGGATGAAGTGCTAGAGATAGATTCAGGAATGAATGAAAGCAAATACTTGAAAGGCTGTCATGTTAAAGAGGGATTTGATGTTTTTTCTCCCCCTAGCATCAATAGGTACATATTATTTAGAATCATATTCAGGCCTGAGGTAAAAAAAGTTGCTTACCAATTAGATGTGGCTCACAGGTGAGATGGGCTGCCTCAGGGAGTGGTTGGTTCCCTTTCACTTAAGTCTTCAAGAGAAGCTGAATTGACTGCTTGTCAGACATACTGTAGTTGGTATTACTTTTTCAAGTGTAGATGTATTACATCATAGAATCACACAGTGTTAGAGTGAAAAGGACTTTCAGGGTGGAACACATGCATGGAAGGCAATCCCTAGTACAGGAAACCCAGTACCCTTTGGATTAATGACCTCTTGCCATGGAGAATCCATAATGTTCTGATTGGTTCTTTCTACTTTTTGACAACTTTGACTGTTAGGAAGTTTTTCCTGCCATCAAACTAATATTTATATCTTTACAACATCCACTCCATTGTTCCTAGTTCTCCCTCATAGGTCAGATAAAATGTCTAATCTCACTGAGGTCTCTTTCACCTCTGACATTCAGTGATTCAAAAACAACAGTAATAACATCTGATTTGGAACAATATTTTAAATATTTTTAAATTTCTATATACATTTAAAATATTATTATATTGAATACTCATAATATCCTAACTAAACAAAATGAAAACTTTCAGAACCTAAAGACATAGTGGTAGACATCTGAACCACGTGGAAGCAAGACAACATACATATAATTCCCATTATTCTCTCTGCTATCAGAAGTGTCCTGAAGGTAATTTCAGGGAGTCTACAGAAAACAAGCTTCCATGCTAGCATTTTCACTCAGGTTTTGCTCAGTAACATAAAGTAGTCACAATGTTCAGCTGTGTAATAGCTGGAAGCAATTTGGTTAGCCCTGTATTCTAGGGTGTTAAATGAGAGTCCTGGCTCCTTTGGGTACCCTCTGTCTCAACCACAAATAAGGAATAAAGGTGATAAAGAATCAAAGCTGTTTCTCAGAAGATCCTCATAGAACACCAGATTGCTAGGCATCAATCAGGATGGGCTTCAGGGGTGGAATTTGTACTCCATATCAGCCATGGTCTCAGTGTACCCTGGTTATGGAAAAACCAGACCTTTCCTAGGGAAAAACATGAGACCTGAGATTCCTCAGATTATATTTCAAGATTTCTCCAGAGTCCTCTCTCTAACAAGAAATATTTTCTGGGAAGGATAAGAAAAGGAGAAGAGAGTGATCAAAGGAAACAGAGCCCTAAAAAGGAGTTATAGCTACAGAGGCAAACACACTGAGGTCAGAAGGAGTAGTGAAATGAAGTGCATTTTGCTTGGTGGTCAAGTCTAGGATATCGCCCATGGGGAACCCATGCCCTTAAGGCCTCTTCTGGCCTTAGGTAACTTAAAAATTAACAAATACTTTTCAATTTTGTAAATTATTAAGCGCATAATCATTAGATTTTTTTTCATAAAGTGATATACTTTTTAAAGTATATCTAATTGATGTTTCTTGAATGTGGCCTTTTTTGATTACAGCTGAACTGATAACATGAAAATGTTCCCCATCCTAGGTAGAGCCACACTCATTAATTGTAGACTCAGACTGGAGACAAAAGTAGGAAAACTGAGACTTGCAGTTTCCTTGAGGTAGGGGCAGAGAAGTACAGTTCTCTTGTTCACTTTGGGAAACTACCGCAGGGAATGAACATGACTATGATGAAGCTTTGGGTGTTGGAGAGATGATAAGGTTGTGAACCAGCTGGAAACAGAAGGGAGAAAAGTTAGAATGTGGGAAGTAACATGGTTCACCTTTCAGAGGAGGATGTAGGGATACTTTCCTGGTAGTGGGGGGCTAGTTCCAGCTTAGGCAGAAAGAAGGAAAGAGAGAGCAAACTGGAAGAAAAAATAAAGAAGAGTATATAGTTAGAGAAAGAAAAAAAAAGATGAAGGGAAGGAGTAGGGATGAAGAAACGAAGGGAGTCTGATCTTGACTTTTGTCCCAGCCCACATATTCTTCCTTGGCTGCCTCCAGGTCAAGTCCTCCACCTCCTGGGACACCTTTTTCCTTCATCCTTCCCTTTCCCTTGGTTTCATCTTTGTTAGCCTCCCCTTTGTGAACATTGTCCCATTCTCTTCCAAACTGAGCATCAGTGACCCTCTTGGTTAAACACTAGAGAATGCTTAACTCCTTCCCCAGGCAGGTGGTCTTTTTCTATATGCCAATCAGTTGATAGAACAAGCTCCAGCTACCTGAATCAAAACTTCATGAAGAAAATCTGCCTATTGATGAAATACATCCTTAGTAGTGGCAGCAGATAGATAAGGTTCCCAATATCGGTGAAATTCATTGAAGACATCAGTATCACAAGAAAGAAGGCAAAATATGTAGGTAGAATACGCAAAATTATCATTCCTAAGAATGTGATGAAGACAAAAATGAGGCTCCATGTAAACCAGTTCATCCAATCTTCCTTGAGGATAAACCCTGCAGAGCAGACCAAGATATGTCACCTTTCCAAAACTGGTCTGAAGAAGACTATACAGTTTCTCTTCCCCAAGCCCACCTCTAGAATAGCTGGAACCCCTTGAATCTTTCCCCCCTACAGTCACAGCTCTGGATTACCTGATATACACATATTACCATATTACATAGAACCTGTTCCATCCTCAGGAACCCTCCCCTTTTCCCACAACAGAATTTCTCAACTGCTCTCTTGGCCACTACACATATGAACAAGTAAATCTATATACACCTGTGGAAAACTGGGGCAAGTCACACTTGTCCTTTAAAGGGATAAAGGGATTCTTGGAGTCAGGTTGTCCAGAGATTAGAGTAAGAACAGAATGAGGGTGGGGAGTTTACCATCAGTATATCAGAAGGACAGCCCTTTAATATTGTCCAATTACCTTGCCCCCCCATCCCTGCCCCCATGTCACCATTACCTTGGCAACGGTGACATGCCCAGAAATAACAAATACAAGCGCCTAGTTCCACTGAATATGTCACTGCCAGGATCCCATTCAATGGCCACCAAAAAGGCAATGTCAAAATTCGTTCTGAAAGAGGACATCCATGGTCAATGTCATTGTCACTCAGACTCTACCCTAAATTTCTTGACTGTCAACTCTGACTAAAGGACTCAAAACCACCCCCAAAAACTGGAAGTAGGAGTTTTCTCCAAACAATTGGTCTCATAGCAGATGACTACTGGCCCAACTCTACAGCTAAATGGGGGAGTGACTGAAGTGGAAAGATGTGAATCATTTATGATTCCGTGGTCTCCAAAGACACCTCATTACCACTTCTTTGCACCCGTGTTTTCTCATGCAGGGGATATTGCAGAAGAGGATAGAGATCACCAATCTCATGGACAGAAGTTGTTATTGGGAGGATCTAGGGACGCTGAGATAATTCCTTAACTCCAGTCACAGACTGTAGAGGAAAAAGAAACTCGCACTATGACATATATTGTATTACTATAATTTTACTGTCTCTATTGCCTTATGAGTAGGGCATCTCAGAAAAACTCAAGGGTATTGATTTTAGAGATTTCTGGTGCTATTGTTGGATTAAATGGGTGGGAAATGGTGGAAGCACCAAGTGTTCAAATCCCTCTAACTTCCCAGCTCAAATTGGGTTCAAGAGATATTATTTGCCCTGGCTTTTCATCATACTTACTTCTGTTGAATAGCATGAAAAATGTAGAAAGCATATATGACATTGTCCAGAAGGCACTGATGTTCCTCATCATACTTCCCACCTGTGGATCCATTGAAATTATCTCCTCTTCACCTGAAACACATCATGTCAACTCAGGAGAATCAGATCTGCATACCCTTTCCTGGCACAGGAAAAGGCATTCTATACTGTTCTTTGGGAATCTCCTCCCCAGGTAGAAGGTCAGATATTGGGACAGCTTTCCTGAAGAGAGGGGCATCCTTGTTCTTACTCAGGGCAAAGGATGGAGATATGGCTGATTATAAGAACAGTGGTCATGGCCATACATTTCAGGATTTCCAACTACAAGGGTCTAGGTCTAGAGTCACATAGGAAATGTGTGAGGTAGAAAGTGAACTCAGTTCTTTCTGACTCCAACTCTGAACATCAACTATACCACTTAGCTCCTTCTGAACCACATTGTTTCTGGGATCTCGCTTCCTTAATTGTATTCTATGGCACTTCACAAGGAGGGGATCAAAGTGATAATGCTGCTGCCGTTGATATATTTCCTATTAATTTATTACCCATTAAAATCATATGTGTGTCAAAGAAGTGCAGTAATTTCTTACATGAGAACAATGTCAGCCACTTCCAACATCAAAATGTCATCTTTCACAAGCCAAAGACAGATCATGGCAGCCTTTTGATGCTTGTATGCCCTTGGAAGAATGGGTATTCTCTAGAAATGGTAATCAACTCTGATTAGGTAACAATTAATGATAAAAATGAATATTATAATGAAAGGTGGACTTATTCTAATTAGAGGTTAGGGAATATGACTTTGATTATATCACTCTTACTCCCAGGCAATTCCCAGCCCCCAGCCATCTAAACATCTAACTTCTTTTGCCCTAGCCTAGTAGAACACAATGAACTTCACCAAACAGGTGAGATCTAAACAAGATTGAAGAGAATATTAAATTCAATGTCATTATCAGCCCCATTCTTCAGGGGCTGATTTGACCTGGAAGTGAGTGGGAGAAATAGGAAGGGAAAACATTCCAGATCTCCCCAAGAGTAATTGGTTGTTAATATATGTGAACAATAATCATTTTCTCATTTGGCTCATAATTTGATAGAATCATATGCAGCCTTTTAAGTCTTTTAGATCATAAGGACTCCAGAGACTGTCTTCTCTAATTATCTGAAGTCTTAGAAAAAGGAAAAAAAAAACATGGTTCCATTAAGTTCCACCTTTCTAGGAAGAGACATATCCAAAATTTTCTGTTCCATTTAAGCTTTTCTTTAATGTTTAAAGGCAGTTTCATCAAACTTGGTGTCTGTAGATCAGGTCTGCGCAACATACTGCCCTCAGTTCACCTGCTGCCTGCCAAGAAATTTTGCTACTGCCTACTGTCTTCTGTTTGTCACATGACCTGCTGCAATCAACCATGTTCAGTCTGTCTCTACTTACCTGTACTTAGAAAGTGAGTGGCTGAAAACCTATCTTTGAGGTAAAGAACTTTATACTATTTTAATTTTGACTCCTATCAACTAACAAGTTTGCAGGTCTGCTCTGGATAAAAGAACAAACCTCTATCGTGCCTTTCAGTTTTGTACAACTTGAAGCTGCACCATGAGTCAGGGGTATTGAACAACCCTGTTCCTCAGATTGACACTTCAAAATTGGATCTGTGGGCTTGGAACTTTAGTACAAGACTATTTCTTCTGGTGACTGCACCAGGGAAGGAAGAGCTGAGACCATGACTGATGCTTCCCTGAATCTGAGGTACATAGAGCTCAAGACTAGAGTTCCTGGGCTTGGCAACTGTTGAAAATCCCAAAAGGACTCTAAACTGCCATGTGAACAGAGGCACCTAAGTGGTACAGTGGATTGAGCACCGGACGCGAAGTCTTCCAAGAAGATGCAGGCCTTTCTGATTTTCAGTCTAACTCTAGGTATATGTATTAATTGTGTGAACCTGGGCAAGTCATTTAAACTTTGTCTTACTTCCCTCAACCTTAAAATGGGGATAATGATAGTGCTTATTCTTAGTGTGTTTGTGTGGGTTAAATAAGATACTTCAAAAATGCTTAGCAGTATCTGGCACATAACAGGTACTGGAAAAAAATTTATTTCCTTCCTTCTTATGGAAAATGAAAATCTACCTAAACTTATTCCTCATTAATTAACAAACACCACTCTGATCACAACCCTCTCCCATCCCAATATTTATAAATCCCTGGTCATCATTCCAACCCCATTCACTCTCTTTCTTTGCCTGGTCCCTTATTCTTCTACCCATCAGCCCCACCCATTGTCCCATTGTATAGTTAGCCACTCCTTCATCTGTGCTCTCCGATACACCTGCTCCTGAAACAACAAACTTGCTTTCATCTGCACACCTTCTCTTTCTCCTTCCTTCCATCTTTTTGCCCTCACTGAGATGTGGCCTTCTCCTGATAATGGAATCTCCCTGTCTACTCCTTACAACCCTGGCTGCACTTAGATTTATTTCTCCAACTCTCTGGTCAAGATGGGAGAGTTGCAATACTCTTGTTCCCCACTACTGTCTCCAGATTTTTCTCTAGTATCTCTCAGTAATCTTTTCTCCTTCAAGGTTCACTCAATCCATATACAACACTGAATCATTTCTGATAGTTATTGTCTACAGACCTCCAGGACATTCCCCTTCTTTACTTCATGAGTTCAATGCTTGACTCACATTCTGTCCTCAACTCCCGTCTTTTCATTATTTGACTTCAACACATATACATACATATATTCATGCACACAAACAATTATGTATACATTTACACCAATAGAGATGGAGATATACATATACATATATATATGTCCTCAGACATCCTATATATATACGTATATATATGTATATATACGTGT
>JAQQSK010005240.1:0-30851 GCA_028658325.1 Potorous gilbertii
ATACGTGTATATGTATATATATATATATATACATATACACGTATATATACATATATATATATATCCTCAGACATCCTAAACTCCTAGCTGCTTGATTTATTTGTTGCCCCGACCTGTTACTCCTCTACCTAATTTAAGTCACCCACAAAAAATTATGCCCTTGATATTGCCACTTCCAAAGATGTACCACTTGTGCTCATGAGCTTTGAAATTCCCTTATCTAATAGTACTCTATTATCATTTCATTTTTCCTTCTGCCTTGCAACCACTAACCTTGTTCTTCATCCACATCATGACCCCCAATCTCTCAGTCCCTCAATACTCTCCCAGGCAATCACCCCTCTACTAGCTGCACTCTCCTCCTTTCCCTCTCTTCCCTAAGGAATTTAAATATACACTGTCCTCTTCTCCTGAGTTCCTTACAGGCTCATCCTCTTATAAAACCTTTCCCTTCCATCCTTCAGTCTTGAATCAATCCCATGTTCTCCCTTGTCTGCTACACATTAGTGCTGAATGAAGTTGCTGGAGAAAATGATGGAACTATGCTGACTAGGTTCATTACAAATTGATGTTGTATAACCTCAACTGGGCCTCAAGCAACACAATCCTTTTGTAACTCCCATATTAAGTCTCTCAGTCTCCACAATGATTCTTCCAAATGTTTTTGTCCCTCTTCAAACCTCCCATTACTCCCCCTCCCCCACTCTCCAAACTGAGAACCTTGACAAATATTTGACTGAAAAAATTCTGAGGTCATTCATAGATAGCTCCCTTTTCTCATCCTCATTTCACAACCTTCTGCTACCATTTCCATCCTTTTCCTAGCAAAAGTAGGCTTCTCTACATGCACAAGTGTTCTTATTCTAGTTCAACAGATTGCTTTTTTTCTACCATCCCCACTCTCATTTATCTTTAATCTCACTTGGTCTACTGGTTCCTTCTCAAAAATCCTCACTCTTAACCCATTCATCCTGGCTCTCTCTTCTCTTCTTTTGTGGCTAAACTTCTTGAGAAGGTGGGCACCATTGCACATTGTCCCAGCCAGTGTCTTACCACTGGACTCCATTGACTCTGGAGGAGACAGTGAGGCAGATGACTTTGCACAGCCCTCTCTCCCATAAGTCAAATTCACTTGAAAGTCAAGATATCACTCCCCTGTTGGCACTAGTCCTCTGTGAGAATGGAGAACAACAATCTATGTGTAGTACTAGCTGATCCATGGGTACTTAACTGAGTTGTTCCATTTTGGCAAAGTTGTCATTTTATCCCTCTTCCTTTTTCTCTTACTTTCCCTCCTTTATTCTCCTCTTCTCCCTTTATCCGTGTTCAGAGTCATATCCTTATGGGGCAGCTGGGTGGTGCAGTGGATAGAGCACCAGTGCAGGAGTCAAGAGGACCTGAGTTCAGATCTCACCTCACACACTTGACACTCACTAGCTGTGTGACCTTGGGCAAGTCACTTAACCCCAATTGCCTCATCCTGGGTCATCTCCAGTCATCCTGATGAATACCTGGTCACTGGATTCAGAAGGTTCTGTAGAAGTGAGGCTGATGAACTGCACAGCCCTTCATCGCTCAAAACAAAGTCAAGTGCAAGTCATGTCATTATTTCTTGGATGGCATGGTCTTCTTCAGCAATGAAGGATGAACACATATATCCTTATATGTAGTTTTGATTGTTTATACTTTGCAAGATTTCTTGGGGTTGGTCATTTTTTTCTTCTTCATATTTATTTCTTCTATATATTTTTTAAATTAAAATAATTAGTTCTTTTGTCTCACGTAGTTTTCATACCTGATGTCTTGAAATATAGCTCTGTTAAACCAGGCTTTGATGGATTTGATTGGGATCCAAATAGAGCTACTTGAATATGCCTTTAAACCCAAACTACTTTGACTCATTATTTTCTTGATTGTCTGCCTCAGTGTCATTACCTGTAAAATGGGAGGGGGTAATGATAGCACTTCCTTTTTAGAGTTCTTCTGAGGACTGTTTGTGACTGACATTACAACTGTTAATTTGCTACTGAACTCATTATTCCCTAGTCCTAGTAAATGGCTTCCTCTCTAGGGCTCCTTTCACTGTCTCATTATTCTTCCTTTCCTTCTCTGAACACATTTTCATCCACTGAAGTACACACCTCTCTCCCTCCATTCTTTCAGTCCCTCATTCCCTGGGTCCCCTTAATGCCCTTGGTCTTGAAGTACCTTTAACTCTTAAATTCTTTAGCCCATTTTGGTCCAGAGACCTTCTGTCCGTTCAGAAGTCTGAAGAATTACAGTTTCTAAAGATAACCTGGTCAGAGTTCCTATTTTATGTTCATTTGGAAGTATCTGATATTGTGAGACCTTGGGTCTCACCAAGACAAGAATTTAAAAGCGGCTCCTTTCTCTGCAGTAATAGTGATAAACATTCTGTATCACAGTTTGGAAATTGCAAAACATTTTACAGATATCATTTCACATACATCTAATAAGAATTCTGAGAAATAGGTACTACTACTTCAGTAGGCTTTACTATTGTCATTTTAAAGATGAGAAAACTAAGTATCAAAGGGCTTAAGGGATTTTTCCATAGTCACAAAGTTAGTGTTACCAGGGGAATAAAAGTCCAGGTCTGTTTGATTCCAACTCTCTACTACTTCATCTGTGCTCCACTTACCAGTATACCTCCCTCCATTGCAAATTCACACACACACATGCACACTTCCTCCACACCCAGGAGACCCCAGGGACCTCCCAGCAGTCATCTCTCATGCCATCAGGGTCTCTGGTCCATTTCCTCTGAAATATATTGAGTGGTGGAGGTGAGGGAGTGGGAAATTCTAGTATTGTGGAGTCACATAGAAGGAAAGGACCTTGGAGGAGATGAAGTTCAAAATTTCCCCCACCCCACCACTACATTCCACTCCATATCCAGCCAATATACACATTTTACCACAAGAAAAACAGCAAAAAAATAGAAAGAGACTTATTGAAGGTCACGAATATTATTTGTGACATTGCCTACCTTGGCACCTGGGAGAGCTCTTCTGGAGTGGGGGTAGATTCTGTGTTCTACCTCAAGTGAAAGTTAATAACATTACAGACAGTTAAGTCAGTGGGTTTGAAATTTCAGGAGACTATTGGGTAGGGATGGGTCAGGTGACAGGGCTTGGTGAAAGTCACTAAGTAGGTGGAGTTCTAGAACATTATCTGAACCCAGAGAGATGGAAGAAATCTTTGAATGGAGGCTGGACTGTTAGCAAACCTGCTGTAAATGTGGAGATGAGCTGGAGCCAAAGGCTATTGTGAAGGAAATAATGAGACTGAGGAAAGAGCAGGGTGGTTGTAAATGGCAGTGTCAGGGACAGTCTCTGAGGGGCCTTAGCTTTGAAGCCTCTGGTACCATAGGTAATTCTCCTGGTAGATAAATTTCCTGTGACTCTCTGTTTCCTGTTTTTGTTCTTTGATAAAGTAGCCTCTGGTATGTGACTGGCCATAATTAGCTGGGCTGAGGGAGTAAGCAGCAAGGAGACCAGGTCATGTGGGATGGGATGTGGGGAGACAGAGACAAGATCAGCTGCTCATTCAAAGCCACAAGGTGACCCTTAGAATACTGGAATTGAAGAAATAAAGGCAGGACATGAGTGCTTAATGAGTAGCTTCTTATGCCCGACACTGCGCTGAGTGGTTTAAAAATATTATCTCTTTTGATCCCCACATCAACCCTGGAAGGTAGATACACTTATTATTAACCCTATGTGATACTTGAGGAAACCAAGGCACATAGAGGACAAGTAACTTGTCCAGGGTCCCACGGCTAGTAAATGTCTGAGGCTGGATTTCAACCCATGTGTTCCTGACCTCAGGCCCAGCATTGTATCCACTATACCATCTTGCTGCCTGTAGAAGCAGCTGCCCCTCTTAGTGTAGCTGATGCTGTGAATTGGGCATAAGGTTCAAGGGGGGGGGAATATTAAAAAAGTAGAATGACTTTATTGGCAATAATCCTGGGCATCTTATTCTCTACTCTGACTAGAGAACATCCCATTGAAGCACAGGGAGTTGAACTAACTCAGAAATTTCTGCAACACATGCTCTGTGATGCAGCAATCTCATGGTACTTGTGTTGGCAACAGAGTCACAGGGATGTTTCAAACAGGATTGGTCACTGAGATAGGAAGAACAGACCATTCAACAGATTTTAAAAGAAGGGACTACTTCCACTGCTTCTCCCTTCTTTCTCCTTTTAGCTTGTGGTTTAGAACTCTTTCTTTCCAGTAATTCTCATGAAAGGATGAGAAGAACATCTCCTAAACCCTGCTATCTTGGCACCAATGGCACTGTTCACATGTGACAGTATCAGTTGCCTAGACCAGTCTGAGACTAGTTCTTGGGCTCCTTCTGCTTCATGTTTCTATGCCTAAGGAAAACTGAACATTAATTGTCCTGAGATAGGCCTTTAGGTCATCGTGGGGCTGTTAGTTGGAGCTGATTGGCAACAGAAAGAGTTTTCCACAGCTACATCTGACTCCCAGAAGATTACCAGTGACAGTAGGTTGAGGCCATAGCTTGGCAGACTTATTAGAAGATATGAGACTTGAGGTAATTGTTTGGACAGTGCAGAGTCAAGGAGAAAGTGAAACGGGTCATTCAAATGTCAAGCTCCTGAGAGAATATCATTGGAGTTATGGGTTATGTTGAATGTTTCAAGTCTTTGCCAATGGACACGTATATGACTTTTCAATTTTAAGCATTGTGTGGAAGAAACAGATAGCAATCTGAAATTTATTCACATTTTATACTAATTCCCTCTATACTTCCTTTTGGGGAGACCCTAGACATGAGGTAACTGAACCTTTCAACCCTGCTTCTCCCTGTTCTATTCCTTGCATTCATTTGTCCTTCATAGGGCCCTCTCCCTAAATCCAAGAAATTTTTTTCAGTCATACATCAGAGCATATTCACTGAGAATAATTCTAGACTTTACAGAGGGGGCTGAAGGGAGGATATAATTTTGTTGAGAGTACTAAGGAGCTATTGTGCATATCTTGGAGAGGGGAGATGTTGTGACCTCTTTCAAAAGTGTTGGATTAAAAACCTTATTTGTATATGATTACTTTTTCTATAGATAGAGGAAGCATACCCAGTTAGTTAATTTATGTAGAAGCAATAAAGGGGGGAGTCCTCATCAATGCCATCAAAAACTTTCCTCAGTAGCTGAGAACGAGCTTGTGGTGAGAGAATGAGCTCCATCTTATGTGCCAAGGGTAGAGGGATGAGGTAAGTAAGGGGATCCCAAATCTCAGGGAGGATCCTAATGAGATAAATGGTGCTTGTATGAGTGGCCAAGCAAGGATAATCTCTCCATGCCAAGAGAGAATCAACAAAGGCCCACTTAGATCTCAATGGCATGCATTTTCCCACCTGGGATGCAGTGTGTTTCTTTCTTTTTGCTTTTGTCTAATGACTTTCTCTGGGCCTGTATATTATAAATTGTTTATATATTACAAAATTATTTCCCTGGTCTGTAGAACATGTATCTGTATATTCACTTTTTCTTTCTCAACAAACAGTGGAAAAAGCAACATCCTAAAACACTGACCATTTGGAGTAGGGGGAGATAACTGGGTAAAGGAAAGAGGGAGAGGATGGTAGATTGAGGTCTTCAGTCCTAATGGCAATCAAAAGAGAAAGGTAACTAAGCAGGAAGTTGTGGTGGATCTCCCCTTTTTACACTCCCTTTGTCATCTTTGTTTCCTCATCTTTCTGCCCTACCCTTTCTCTTTCATTTGGGGTGTTGAACTTCTCCTCATACGGTTATAATATTCTAGATAACAGCAGACCTATTATTTTATGTAATACTTGTCTTTCATTTAATTAAAAACCACAGTAAACCTCAGTACTGCTGTTAAGAATTGTTCCAGAGCTTCACCATCAACATCTCAATCTGTACTATGAGGTTATTGTAACAGACTTTATCAAATGTCTCAAGGAAATCTGAAGTGATACTGTTTACAAGGGTCTCATTCTCCAAACTGTGTTTTGTGGCACTCTTGTTATCTCATGAGGAGGGAGAAATTCAATGAGAATATCTTGATATCAAAATTTCTTTTCCTTCAGAGGAAGCTAGGTAGCACAGTGAACAGGGTATGTGCCTGGTTTCAGGGATACCTGAGTATAAATCTGACCTCAGACATTTGTTAGTTGTGCGACCAAGGCCAGTCAACCCTGCTTGCTTCAGTTTCCTTAACTATAAAATGGGGATTATAGCAGCACCTACTTCACAAGGTTGTTGTGTGAGGATCAAATGACTCAATATTTGTAAAAACACATTTCCTGGGAACATAGCAGGTATCTTATAAATGGTTATTCCCTCCCCTAAAATAGAAATTTTATATACTTATATGTATATATATTATATATGTATATAGCAAAGAAAACGATTACTTGCAGAGATTTTTTCCATATCAAAGTAAGTTCCACCTGATATATTTCACTGACAAATATATCTGACCATCTCTATTTCCTGCTGTATTCCATAATCCTCCTGGCTTCTCCTCCCCTCAGGAGCAGAATTTGTAGATCTCATTTATATATTCCAAAGTTCAGTGTTTCCTGAATGAAATAGTTCAGGAAGTATCAGTCTTTTATCCACAATCCTTGATCTAGTAGTCTAGCAGCCATGTTCTGGACTGTGTGTGATGGAATGCTATGGCTTGGTTAGGCCTGGAGGTGAGACACCAAGAGTGGTTTTACACCACAGATGGGATTATAATTGTAAACTGAACCTGTTCTCTGGCCCCTTCTGGTGGACCCCAATATCAGGTCATTTCTATGACACATGTGCTCTGATGCCGTGCTAAAAGATACCCACAATGGGAATCTCTCAGTTGATCCCTTACTGCCAATTACATTAGGGAAGGGGAAGAACATTCTTTCAAAAAGAATTGCCACTGCACCAGAAGGATCTATATATTTAAAAGGCTTAAAAAGTTCTTTCTTTTTCTCCCACTCCCTTGAGTATGTCTTTTGAAATTGCTCTTTTTCAGACTTTCAACATAAAGGGGGAGAGGGACTCTCTCATTGTACTTCCTTCTCAGTAGCAGCTATCGTGACTATGTGCAGGTAGCAGTGTGTGCACATGCTTGCCTGAGACCAAATCTTCAGTCTTCAGTTGCTTTTGTTTTTTGGTTTCTTTGCATGAACACAGATGAAGGAGCAGCAAGGATGAGAGAGATGGGGGTCACCTCATGAATTGAGGTGGTTCACAGTCATTGTAAGTTCTAGGTGCTTGTTGGCAGGAGGTGTTTCCTACAATGATGCTACTTCTTCAAAGATGGCTTCAGGAGGATGGGCCATGCATGCCTGGCTAGTCAAAAGATAGGTATTTCTTTGGAGCTGCTCATTCAACATGAAGATGAAATCCCCATTCAGCAGACCTGAAAACCTTTAGGATGTCTTTTCCTCCTGGCAGAGCATAGCAAAAATAATTGGTAACATGAATCCTGTAAGTGTCTATTGATGTGTACCTTTGTTACAGGTTGCTGTTTCATGCTTTAAGTGTTTGTCAGTATGTACTTATGTCTTCTGTGCTTTAAGTGGAAAGTCCTTCTGTGGAAGAGGAAATAAATCACTGTCCCAAAATGAATATTTACTACTTTACATATTGAAAAATTATTAGAAAGATCTTGTTCATGCATTTGTGATGACCCTTGAGATGAACTATACCAAAATTTTGGTTGAGGTTTCCTCTGGAGTTCTAATTTGGGGTAAGGTGTAATAAACCAGAGAGTATAAGACAAGACTATTCCCATTTCTTTAGAGATCATGCCTGCTTAAGGCTAGGACTGAGGCTTCCTCATGGAAGAATGTCCCCCAATATCCCTGTGACATAGGTTATACTGAAATCAGTGTTTAATTTCGTATGTATTTTATGTGCTAGGCAATAGACTTGATGTGGGGAAGAATACAGAAATTATTCTTGCCTTCAAGGACCTTATAATCCACCTGAGAGAAACAAATATACCTATATACAAAATAGATACAAAGTAATTTCAGGTGTGGCTCTTTGAATGCAGCCTGGAAACAAACCAGGAAGAGGAGATTCAGGAGAGTATTTCAAGCCTGAGGAATCACCAGTGCAAAGGCGTGGATGGAGATGACAGATAGAGTGCCACATAGGAGAAATAATAAAAAGGTCCCATAGATTGGGGCCAACTTTTGAAAGACTTTAAAAACCAAACCAAAGAGTTTATATCTAATAGTTTAAATAACAGTGAGCTAAAGATTTTTATCGAGTAACGGAGAAACGTGGATAGACCTGTTTTATTGAAAACACTTTGGGAGCTATGTGGAGGATGCTTTAGAGGCAAAGAGATGAATTGGGAAGTCCAGTTGGGAGACTGCTGCTCTAGTTTGGGGCAAGAGGTGACAAGGGCTTGAACAGTAGTAGTGGCTGTGTATGCAGAGACTTGGAGAAAGGTGTAAGTAGAACAAACAAGATGTTTCTCTTGCAAATTCTCTTCCCACTCCCTTCCTTTCCTCCTGTATTTTCCTTATTCTCTCCTTTCCTTTAAGCTTTCCAATTTCCTACCTTCTTCTCCCTCTTCTTCCAGAAATACCAGTTTGAGGGCCAGCAAAGCAGAGGGAGAAGGTATGAATAACACTCTACTACCTTATGAGGATATCTCAAGTGGAGAAAAGAAATGAAACATATCCTCATATTTCCAATGTCAAATGCTCCCATTCTTGGTATTTTCTCCCTTCATTCAGGGTTGACTTTCTTGACTTCAGATCCAAGTTACAAACTTATTTTCCACATCTGGCCTAGTTTCTCCAGTTTCATTATCCTAGAAACTATGGCTTGACATGGCACAATATTCTTTTCATGATTTCTGGTTTGGTTCCTGAGATCCATCCTCTTTCTTCACTTAAGGTAGTTGTCACTAATCACCAGAGACTCCTATTCTGCTCCAAGGAAGTGATTTCAAAGTCCTTAAATGCCAGAACTCAAAACTAACTTGTTTTCTATTCTTAGGCTAGGCAATGTCCCATCTATTTGCCCACCATGCAAGGCTTCCAGTTAAGGGCACCAGATATCCTGGTGCTATAATCACAGTTGGACCAGATTCTCCAAGAACTGGTTTCACAAAATGTTTTGCAGGCAACAAATGACTGACTCAAGATGGGATTGTGAGAGCATTGGAAGGGAGAAAACATACAAAAGGAGGAAATCATGAGAAAGGACTGGGAAAGTTGGCAGAGAATGAGAGAAAGAATGGTTTGCAAGGTAAGGAAAAGAAAAGAAGAAGACTGGCAAACTCACCCCTCAGCCCTCAGGGAGCCTTTCCTCATTGAATCTCCCTCCCTTAGAACTAGGGTCTGGAAAGAAATACAAACACAGTCTTCCATTAGACTGATGAAGACATCTCAAGGAGAAAGGTAGAAATTAAAAAACTACAAAAAGAAAAGAGGGACTGCAGGATTGAGAGTTTTTATCAGACCTTGGAGAGAAAAACAGGGAATACTGGTGTGTGTGTGTGTGTGTGTGTGTGTCTGTGTTTCTCTGTGTGTGTTTCTGTGTGACTTTGCAGTTCCTTCTGTAGGTCTGTTCTAAGAGACCAATAGTTATCATCTCTGTATACCTCTGTCTTCCCTATCTATGATGTACGGAAAGAGTAGGGAGGGTGAGTGGGTGAAGATAGGGAGGGGCAGGAGCTTTAGTGCCAGAGATAAGAAAGGAACAGAGAGGTTGGACAACTCAATATAAGAAGAAAGACATGAGAAAGTGAAGGAGTTCAGCCCTCTGAGGAGCAGCAGACACTGCCTCCAATAATAGGTGGGACTCCCTGTAACTTTTTCAATATTGGTAGCCTTCTGATCCACCCCAGGGAGACTTACTTGATCCTGGGAAATCTAAACCTAGACTTCTGAACAGTTCTCAGTAGGGAATCCTGTTCTTTCTTTGGTCACTGATGCTACCACTCTCCAATTTGGCTGCACACCACCCCCACTCCCAGCTCTCCCTTTTCTCCTCACAAGCTCATTCCCCTCTCCAGGATTTCTAATACCTTCAAACTTCAATAGCCAGAAAGGAGCATACTGAATGTATTGTGAGAACTTAAGCAAGAAGGCTAAACCTGGAGTGTCCTTGGAGGGCTATGGACAGAATTCTAGAGGTTTCTGAACTTGGATAGAAAAAAGAATGCATCTATATTTTCACCTACCTGTAACTGAAATGTAGCATTTCCTTTAATTATTAATGTAGGCAAGTAAAACAGAAAAGGTCCAAAGGCTTCACAAGACTGCCAAATAGAGACAGGACACATGAAATACCAGGATTTCCTCAGGTAAAGGGACACTTACGCTCTCATGGAATGTGCACAATCTCCTCCTTAACTCTCTCCATCCCTTCAGCACCAATAGCCCTAAGAAACTCTTCAGTGCTGTTGGTCTCCCTGGTCCTCACTTCCTCATATCCCCTCAGTGCCCTCAGTTCCTAGGCTCACAAGATCATAGCTTTAGAGCAGGCAAGTTTCTCCCTCTGTCTCCTTTGACTTCACAGTTCCCTAAGCTTCACAGTCACTCAGGACTTCATTTCCCTCCGCTTCTCAAGCCCATTATTCAATCAATGAACAACTATTAAGTGCCAAGTGCAGTGCATGTACTGTGGATACAAAGACAAAAATGAAATAATCTTTCCCCTGAAGAAGCTTACCCTCTATTGAGGGAAACAACATGTATGTACAGGTGTGTATAAGATGTTAGGGAAAATAAATACAAGTCTATTTCAGGGGCAAGGATGAGGAAAGGATTCATAGGAGACCCTCCCTGAATTTAGCCTTTTAGGAAGATAGAGATTCTAAGACAGGGAGATGGGAGGGAAGGAGGAGAGAATTACAGGCAAAGGAGTCCAAGTTCTACAACCTAGGTTCTTCTTGTGTCTCACCTTAGTCATGTTCCTCATTCTCTTTAGTCCTCTTAGCTTCTCTGGCTCTTCAGGAATAAAGTCTCTTCAGTTCCCTCATTTCCTCCAGCTCCTTCCACCTCTCCACTTACCTCAGTCTCATCAGTTCCTTCCTTACTTCCCATCTCCCACTTTATAGCTTGGTTTTACAGAAAGCACTTTGGATTTTAGTGAGAGGACCTGGGTTCAAATCCTGGCTGTTAGATTTGTTAGCTAGGAAACCTTAGTAAAGTCAATTAATCTCTTCAAGCCTCATGTGTGAAATCCATTGAACTTCATTATCTTTAAATTCCAGGTCCAAAATTTTATGTTTCTAGTCCTCTAAATTCCTTATCCTTAGGTCCCAAACCTCTCTGAATCATTCAGATCCCTATTCTCCTTCTGCTCCTCAGTGCTTATTACACTGCTTATTACAGTGCATATTACAGGAGAGAATCAATCCATCCTTTGTTGCATCTCTGATTCAGAGTATGTGTTGAGTACACAATCATTTTCAAACAGAAAACCAGCACTCCCCCCACTTTGGTCTTGCCTTGTGGCCTTTACAAGTTGAAAAGTTTACAATCAGTGCAGTAGTTGGCCTTGATGGCCTTGATGCCGACTTCATCCTTAGTGAAGGCATTTGAAAACATGACTGAAAAGATCATGCTAAAAAGCATCAGAACAAGCACACAAGCTTGATTCACTCCATTGGTGATGGTTAAAGCAAGAGAGCATTGTCTAGTATTGAGAACCTGGTCAAGCATGCTGTCATGAAATTGATGTACAATTCTAATGAACTTTTCTGAGCAATCAAATTTTGAAATAATTTTCCATAAGCCCTCACAGCTGACTGTATCAAAGACTGTAGACAGGTCTACAAATATTTTATACAGACCTCTGCTTTGCTACTGGCATTTATGTTGGAGTTGTCAAGCAGCAAACACTATATCCTCAGCCCACACTGCTTCTCAGGTAGATGACCATCTCCCAGGTGAAGGATCATGCTCTTAAGGAGGACTCTGGGGGTGAATCCAATATGGAGGAATGAGAGCAAGTACTCAACATAAACTCTAAGACAAATTCCTTCAGATACCTCTAAAAAGAGAATCTGAACAAATTTTATAGTAGCATAACTCACTAGAATAGAGGGTGTGCCAAATTTTCCACCAAGTACCACCTGGAAGGTGGACAAGAAGGATCTGTTTCATGGAGATGGAGGAATGCAAAGCACATAGGCTGTACCAGCACAGACCACACCAACACAAAGTCAAGAGGGAACCACCTGGTCGTCTCAAGCAGTAAGGATTCTCAAACACATCAGTCCAAAGAGGAATTCCAGTGGAACTGAGTAAGAGAGAAGTGCAGAATCCCAGGTAACAGCAACAACAGTTCCTGAGACTATCAGCCAGCAGATTGTTTGTAAATCACCTATTTGAATTTACTGGAGACAAGATGGCAGTGTGATCTGTAAATACTCTCCCCCTCACATTGTTGACCTTGAAAAATCCAGAGGATATCTCCCCAGGAAAAATCCTGGAATACTGGAATCGGCCAAAGGGGTAAACAGCTTCTGACCCAGAGAGGCTAGGAAAATCTCAAAGTGGGGGGGGGTGCGGTCCCTCTTACTGTGATTTAAGGAGACCAGTGTAGGACTGGAGCTGTTCCAGACAGACCCACCTCAGTGAACAAGGAGGAGATCCTGATCCTCAGGTGGTTGGAGCCCATAAACACAAGCACCAGACCAGACACTTCCCTCATACCAGCCAGCAGAATTAGAAAGACATTGTCACAGATGAGATTCACCAATCACTGAGTCTGCCTGTGCTCTAGCTCAGGAGAGGAGTCCTCCTGTGGCCAGACAATCCCTCCCACCACACCTCAAGCAGTGAGCTCCAGGGTAACTTGGGAAAACTCAGAAAGACTTCATTTGGCCTCTGCATTGCCTCAAGTTGCAAGCACAAGAACCATGAGATGGAGCCCCCTACACTCCAGAAGCAAACATTCACTTTAAAATCCAGGAAAATACAATCATCACTAGCAGGAAGCAAACTAGAAAAGAAAAGATCATAGAATCTTACTATGGGGTCAAGGACTAAAATACAAATACCAAAGACGTGAGCCTTGAGACTATATTCCCATCTGAAACTTCAGAAGGGAATATGAACCGGTCTCAAGTCTGAAGAGCAGACCAAAGAGCATTCTTGGAAGAGTGCAAGAAGGATTTTAAAAGACATATTAGAGGAATAGAAGAAAAACTGATCAATGATTTTAAAAATATGAAAAAGAGAATTCATTGAAGAGAACAGTTCCTTAAGAGGGAAAATTGGACAAAAGGAAAAGGAAGTATAAAACTGAACTAGAGAAAATAACTCTTTAAAAGGAACAATTGGCAAATGGAAAAGGAGATGCAAAAGTTAACTGAAGAAAACAATCTATTAAAATTAGAATTGAGCAAGTAGAAGTTAATGACTCTATTCTTGAGACATTAAGAACCAGTCAAAAAAAATCTAAAAAATGAAAAACTAGAAGAAAACATAAAATATCTCATTGGAAACATAACTGACCTGGAAAATAGATCCAGGGCATAAAAATCTAAGAATTATTGGTCCCCCAGAAAGCCAGGATGAAAAAATGAGCCTGGACAATATCTTCCAAGAAGTCATCAAGGAAAACTTCCCAGAAGTCCTAAATTCAGAGGGCAAAATAGTCATCAAAAGAATCCATTGATCACCTCTTGAAATAGATCCCAAACTGAAATCACCAAGGTATATTGTTGCCAAAATCCAGAACTATCAAGTGAAGAAGAAAATACTGCAAGCAGCCAGAAAGAAACATTCAAATATCTAGGAGCTACAGTCAGCACAGGAACCTTGCAGCTTCTACATCAGAAGAATCTGAGGGATTGGAATATGATATTCTGTAAGGCAAAGGATTTGGGAATACAGCCAAGGATCAATTATCCAGGAAAACTGAGCATACTATATCAGGAAAGGAAATAAACATTCAATAAAAGAAGGGACTTTCAGACCTTTCTGTTGAAAAATTCAGAACTCAATAGAAAAGTCAATCTTCTAACACAGATCACAAACAAGGTATAAAAAGGTAAACAGGAAAAAGTTTGTTATTCAATATGTCCAAACTGTTTACATCCCTATAAGGGAAAAATTTTGAGAATTGTATATTTATGATAACGTATAAAAGGGATATAGATATATAGAGGAAGTGAGTATAAATTAAATGATGTGATGATAAAAATGTGATTTAAAGGTGGGAAGGGATTGTAACAAGAGATTTGAAAAGGAGGAGGCAGAAAAAGGTAAATTGAAACACAGGAAGAGGCACAAAAATAAATTACACTACAGGGAAAGAGGGGAGGGAGATGATCATTGTTTGAGATTACTCTCTTCTGATTTGGTTCAAGGAGGGAACAACAAATTCAGAAAATAATAGAAATCCAAATAACTTTATAGGCAGTAGGAGGGGAAAGGTGAAAGAAAAGGAAGGAGAAGCTAAAGGGAGGGAATAAGCAGTAAGGGGAAAGGGGAGTAAAAGGGAGGGGGGCTGAAAGCAGGGAGGGAAGACTGAAGGAGGCTGTGATCAGAAATTGAAACTCTTGTGGAGGTGATGGAAGAAAGGAGAACTAAAAGCATAAGGGAGGGAAATAGTATGGAGGAAAAGACAAAGATTGTCATCATTACTGTGAATGGAAATGGAATTAACTCTCCCATAAAATGGAGGGGGATATACTCCAACAACATGCAGTTTACAAGAAACACATCTGAATCAGTGGCACACACCCTTGGCAAAGATAATTGGCTGAAGCACAATATAATACGGTTCAGTTGATGAAAAACAGTGGGGGTAGCCATCCTAATTTCAGACAAAGCAAAACCAGAAATAAATCTAATGTAAAGAGATATGGAGGGAAACTATAACCTGCTAAAAGGCACCATAGACAGCAAAGCAGTATCATTTCTAAACATATATGTTCCAAGTGGTATGGGACTGAGAGAAGTTAAAGGAGTTACAGGAAGAAATAGACAGCAAAACTATGCTAGCAGCAGACCTCAACCTCCCCTTCTCTCACCTTGATAAATCTAACCTCAAACTAAATAAGAAAGAAGTAAAGGAGGTGAAGAACATTCTGGATAAGGTAGATATGATAGATATCTGGAGAAAACTGAATGGGGATTGAAATGAATATAACTTTTTGTCAGCAGTACAAGGCATATATACAAAATCTGACCATGTACTAGGGCATAAAAACCTCATAATCTAGTGCAGAAAGGCAGAGGTAGTTAATGCATCTTTCTCAGATCACAATGCAATAAAAATTATTTGTAATAAATGGCCACAGAAAGATAGACCAAAAATTAATTGGCAACTAAACAATCCTAAAGAATGAGTGGGTTAAACAATAAATCATAGAAACAATCAAAAACTTCATTCAAAAGAATGACAATAATGAGGCAACTTACCAATACATATGGGATACTGCAAAAGCAGTTCTTAGGAGAAGTTTTATAACATTGAATGCCTACAGGAATAAAATAGAGAAAGAGGAGATCAATGAATTGGGCATGCAGCTGAAAAGGCTGGAAAAAAAATCCCCAAGTAAATATCAAATTAAAAATACTGAAAACCAACGGAGAAATTAGTAAAACTGGAATTAAGGAAACTTCTGAATTAATACATGAAACTAAGTACTGGTTTTTTATGAAAAAATAAAATAAAATTGATAAAATTTTGATAAAAAATCTTTTTGATTAGAAAAGAGAAAGAAGAAAGTAAATTTACCAATATCAAAAATGAAAAGGGAAAACTCACCTCCAATGATGAGGAAATTAAAGCAATAATTAGAAATTACTTTGCTCAACTGTATGTGCATAAATTTGACAATACAAGTCAGATGGATGAATATTTAAAAAATGAAAATTTCCCATATTAAAAGAAGAGGATTTTGAATACTTAAATAACCCTATCTCAGAAAAAGAAATTGTACAAGCCATCAATGAACTCCCTAGGAAAATATCTCCAGGGCCAGATGGATTTACAAGTGAATTCTATCAAATATTTAAAGAACAGTTCATTCCAATACCATATAGACCATTTGGGGAAATTGGTGAAGAATGAGCCCTGTCAAGTTCTTTTTATGATATAAATATGACTCTGATACCTAAAACCAGGAAAAGTCAAAACACAGAAAGAAAATTATAGGTAGATTTTTCTAATGAATATAGGTGCAAAAATAATACAGCAATTTACCACAAGAATAATACATTATGATCAGGTAGAATTTAAACCAGGAATGCAGGGCTGATTCTATATTAGGAAGACTATCAGCTTTATTGATGATATTAACAACAAAACTAACAGAAAATACATGATTATCTCAATAGATGCAGGAAAAGCTTTTGACAAAATAAAACACCCATTCCTATTAAAAACACTGGGGAGCATAGGAATAAATGGAACTTTTCATAAAATAACAAGCAGTGTCTATCTAAAACCCTCAGCAAGCATTATATGTAATGGGGATAAGCTAGATGCATTTTCAATAAGATCAAGGGTGAAACAAGGATGTCCATCATCACCACTGTTCTTCAATATGGTACCAGAAATGTTAGCTTTAGCAATAAGAGAAGAAAAGAAGCTGAAGGAATTAGACTACGCAAAGAAGAAACTAAGTTATCACTCTCTGCAGATGATATGATGATATACTTAGAGAATCCCAGAGAATCAAGTAAAAAACTACTTGAAATAATAAACAACTTTAGCAAAGTTGCAGGTTACAGAATAAACCCACATAAATTATACACACACACACACACACACACACATATATATATATATTTTTTTTTTACTAAGAAAGCACAACAGCAGGACATAGAAAGAGAAATCCCACTTAAACCTAGCGTAGACACTGTAAAATATCTGGGAGTCTACCTGCCAAAACAAACCGAGGGACTATATGAATATAATTACAAAACATTTTTTGCACAAATAAAGTCAGATCTAAGTAAGCAGAAAAACAGCAGTTGTTCATGGGTAGGTTGAGCATAATCACTGTCATAATAAAAATGATAATTCTACCTAAATTACTTTGCTTATTCAGTGTCATACCAATCAAATTACCAGATATTTATTTTCTAGAACTAAAAAAAATACAAAAATTCATCTGGAGGAAAAAAAGGTCCAGCATATCAAGAGAACTAATGAAAAGAAAAGCTAGGGAAGGTGGTCTAGCCCTAATGGAGCTCAAATTTTATTGTAAAGCAGTAATCATCAAATCCACTTGGTACTGGCTAAGAAAGAGATGAGTAGACTACTGGAACAGGGTAGGTACTCAAGACACTGTAGTCAGTGAATATAGCACTCTACTGCATGATAAACCCAAGGACCCTAGTTTCTGAGATAAGAATTGACTCTTTTACAAAAACTGCTGGGAAAACTGGACAACAGTGTGACAGAAACTGGACATAGAGTAATGCCTGACACCATACACAAGAATAAAGTCCAAATGTATACATGATTTAGGTATAAAGATTGACACTACAAACAAATTAGGGGAGCAAGGAATAGTGCAATTTGCCAGATTGATGGAGAATGGAGAAATTTTTGACCAATCAATAGATAGAGGACATTATGAAGTGCAAAATGGATAGTTTTGATTACATTAAATTGAAAACGTTTTGCACAAACAAACCCAATGCAATCAAGATTAGGAGGGAAGCAGAAAACTGGGAAAGAATTTTTGCAAACAGTATCTGTGAAATTTCTAAAATTTATAGAGAACTGAGTCAAATGCACAAATGCACAGGAATACAAGTAATTCCCCAATTAATATGAACAGGCAATTTTCAGAGGAGGAAATTAAAGCTATCCATAATCACATGAAAAGGTGCTCTAACATGCCATTGATTAGAGAGATGCAAATCAAAGTAAGTCTGAGGTACCACATCACACTTATCACATTGGTTAACATGAAAAAAAAGGAAGATGAAAAATGTTGGAGAAGATGTGGGAAAGTTGGAACACTGATTCATTGTTGATGGAGCTGTGAGGTGATCCAATCATTCTGGAGAGCCATTTGGAACTATGACCAAAGGGCTACAAAAATGTGCATGCCCTTTGACCCAGCAGTATAACTTTTAGGACTGTATCCCCAAGAGATCATAAAATTGGGAAAGTGTTTCACATGTACAAAAATATTTATAGCAGCTCTCGTTTTGGTGGCCAAGAACTGGAAATCAAGAGAATGCCCATTAGTTGGAGAATGGCTGAACAGCTTGTCGTATATGAATGTAATGGAATCCTATTTTGCTATAAGAAATGATGAAGAGGAAGACCTCAGAGAGGCCCGAAAGGACTTATATGAACTGATGCTGAGTGAAAGGAGCAGAACTAGATAACTTTGCACACAGTAACAACCACGGTGTGCGAGGAGTTTTTCTAGAAGACTTAGCCCTTCACAGCACAGACTTAAAAAATTCCCAATGAACTCTTGAGGCAAAATGCCTTCCACATCCAGTGAAAGAACCATGGAATTGGATCACAGAATGAAGCAGACTATTTTCTCTTGTGTTATGTTTTGTTTTGATTTGTTTTTTTTTAATGGTTTCTCCCATTCATTTTAACTCTTCTATGCAACATGACTGAAGTGAAAATGTATTTAGTTAAAATGTATGTGTGGAACCCATATAAGAATACTTACCATCTTAGGGAAGGAGAGGGGATAGAGGGGGAGAAAATTTATGGAAGATTTATGGAAGTGATTGTAGAAAAATAAAAAGAAATAATTTTTTTTAAAAAGGAGTACTCTGGAACAAATATTGCCTCCAGTGACTAAGAGAGAGAACCCCTTGTGATTTTCAAAGGACAATCTATTTGGTTTAACTTTATAGAGGTGGACCAACTTTGAACTCCTAGGAGATAACCTTCTCTTGTCATATAACCTGGAAAATTTCAGTCAGTTTTGTATAAGCAATAAGCACCCTACCTTGTGAATCTCAGCTGGCAAAGAATCAATGCCAGATGTTTTGCCACATGAAAGAAACTTAATGGTATTCAAAATCTCTTCCTCAATTCAAATTTCATCTACGGAGGCATTGACTTCAACCTGAGGTCAATGGCTTCAGTACTGATTGATGATGGTTTTCTTAATATTGAACCAGCCTTGCATTCCTGGAATAAATCCTATTTTATCTTAATATATTATTCTCATGAAAAGTTGCTCTACTCTTTTTGCTAATATCTTATTTAAATTTTTTTGCATATATTTTCATTAGAGTAATTTGTCCATAATTTACTTTCCCTGTTTTCTGTCTTCCTGGTTTGCGTATCAGAATCATATTTGTATCATAAACAGAATTTTGTAGAATTCCTTTGTCAATTTTCCCAAATATTCTATATAGTATTGGAATGATGGAATGAACTGTTCTTAAAATGTTTGATAGAATTCACTTGTAAATCCATCTGACCCTGGAGATTTTTTCCTAGGGAGTTCATTGATGGCTTGTTCAACTTCTTTTTCTGAGATGAGTTTATTTAAGTATTTAAATTCCTCTTCTGTTAATCTGTGCAATTTATATTTTTTAAAATATTCATCCTCAAACATTCTTTCTGAATGATATGGGATTAATTACATAAAGGAAAAGAAGTTTGTGAAACAAAGGCACAAATACAATGTTGAATCATTATTGTAGAGACTTAGTCTGTCTAAGATCAAGCAAAGTAGCACCTTTTCCTGTTTTTGTTTTAGTATAATCAAGAAATATAATGCCTGTATTTGTTCCAGGATCCACGGCCATTTGGATTATAAGACCAAGAATCCTAGAAGGGTGCAGTGTGATGGCAAGCAAAGTGGGATCTTTTGCTGTTTTTATTTTAGTATAGTCAGGTGCCTCTGATTGAACTTTGCCTTTAACAACTGATGTCTTTATTATTAACTCCAAAGATTATATGTATTAGTATTGGTAATGTGATTAAAGATCTTCCCCACCCATTAATGGGCCTGGTAAGATTTGTAGAAAGGTCCCATGCCTTTTGTTAATAAGGCACTGGTTATCAAGAGTTATGAAGCCCTCTGGCTCTACAAAAAAAGGTATAAGTACACTGAAGGTGAAGTTTTACACTTACTGACTGGAGTGTTTTCTTTTGCCAGAGGGGAGTCTGGTAAGCCCACTAAGAAACCCCCAGCTTTAAAAATCCAGATGTTCGTGTTTCCCTCTCTAGTAACTATACATATATGGTCAGACAGTTACCTGTTGATCTTTGATGTATGTAAGGCAGTCTGGAAGCCTGTCTGTTGATCTTTGGTTTCTCTGTATTTTCTCTGAAGTTCAGGGCATTGAATTTTCCCTGTGAACTAAGTGAATGATATATGTGCTTGATAAAAGGAGATTGTTAACCACTCAAAAAGTTAGTTTCCTTTTAGAAATGCAGGTCTAAGAACCTGTGATAGCATTTTCCCCAGTGTATGTCAGGGTGCTTACTGTTACAGACTTGGATTTAAAGTTAACTGTAATGAAGATGTGTCTGTATGGAATAAGGTCATTTGATATTTCAAAGTTATGTAAGAGCATGTCACGGGCAGTCTGACCCCCTGTACCCTGCTCCTGGGAGTTCCGCTACACCCTCTTCCCCTGCCCACGGGGCTTCGGACGTCTCCGGTCCTCCTCCGGGGATCAGGAGGAGGCAAATACCAGGCAGCGACCCAGAGTGGATAGAGCAGATGTTTACTGTAGAGTGGTCAGCACGCAAATCCCAAATTCCCCCCAGCCACTGCTTTCTCATATACCCTGAGTTTTGCCCTGCCTTTCAGCCCCGTCTCCCTAGCCCAGCATTGTCACGTCTCCTTAGTTCTGCATTACCTCATCTCCTTAGCTCTGCATTACCTCATCCCCTTAGCTCTGTATTGCCACGTCTCCTTAGCCCTGCATTACCACATCTCCTTAGCTCTGTATTGCCACACCTCCTCTCTCAGGCAGGGCAGTGGCTCCGGGCCTAACCGGGCCTCCACAAGAGCATTTGGATATTAATACAATTGACTGAATTAATTACTGGGACTATATCATAGACATCTTCAGTTTGGGGAAAAGAATTTTGGTAAGTTTCTTAGAGGAGGGTAATACATTTTCATTGATGGAAATGTTAAATGTTTCTATTTTTATTTGATTTCATTCCATGACCTAAACATAAAATGAAGTTAGTGCTTGAACTTATCATATATGTATCATATTATTTTAGACTGAGCATGGTTAGAAAAGGATAGAGAAGCTTAGGAAACAGATATAAATTTATTAGGGCAGTCATAATAGTAATTTGATTTTATATTATTTAATCAGGAACTAAAACAAGTGTAGAAATGCATACAAGCTGCTTAATGCTCACTCTGAAGATGTTCCTCAGCCAATGTGAAACTATGGTCATATTGAAAACCAGTTATTGGAGCTTGCTATTTTAAAGTTTTTATGGAATTGTTAACTGTTTTTTTCTGAATCTAACTCCAGGTGTGGATACCAAGAGAGGCTATCTGAGTCAAAATTCCAGTTACCCTCTGCAGATATAAAATGCAAAAGTATGAAATCCCTTTGAAAAAAAAATCTTGCCTTCTTCCAAATTAATGGCACAGGCTTTTGAACTTTAAATGAAAGGAGCAATGGTGAAGTACTCTTCTCGTATAAGGAAGAAAGAGCATCACAGCTAAGAAAAGCAGGTGACACCAGAAGATACACCAATGGATTCCAGTCTTGGGACCAATGGAACATTGTATTTTAGAGCCAGCAATGACCATGAGATCAATTAGTAGAAATGCCAAGCAGAGACCTATGTCAAGTACATATATACTCCATGTCGTGAAAAGAAGCTCAGGGTCAGGCCCAAGAGACACAGTATGATGATATCAGCAGTGAAGTTCAGACAGATGCAAGATGCTTGGCTCAGTAAAAAGGCAGATGAAATTTGATTTTATACTGATAGCAGGAATCCAAAGAGCTTTTATGATGCCCTGATAGCTATTTGTGGCGCATCAGTTATTTGCAAATTCTCAGCAGCAGCCACTTTGCTTTCTCTCTTTTCTTTTGAATTTTTTGGTATTGATGCCTCCAACATAATATTGCAAACTCTGTTGAGAGTTCTTCAGGTACTTTAACAGATCTAATTCCTAAAATCTACTTGGTACTTTCACTTCATATTTGTAAGGGATATTATTTATGTTAGAGCCATATCTCTACACTCTGATGACTCTCCCTGCTTTCTTAAATTTAAGTCTGAATTTTATAATAAGAAATTCATGATCTGAGCCATAGGCAGTTCCAGATCTTGTAAAGAATTTTGTAGAACTTCTCAATTTCTAGCAGTAAAGCATATAATTAATCTGATTTTGGTATTGGTCACCTAGTGAAGATCATGTGTAAAGATGCTTCTTGGCTTGATGGAAAAGAGTGTTTGTTATGACCAGCAAGTTATCTTGAAAAAACTCTTAGTTTCTGTGCCAGTTCTCTGGGAATGCTTTCTATTCACTCTGTCAATACATTTTGTGTATCCCTAGGTATTTGTATGCTGTTTCTCCAATTAGAAAGTCAGCTCCCTGAGGGTAGAAATTGTTTTTTTGCCTTCTCTATATCCATGGTACTTAGCACAGACACATATTAAGCACTAAATTAATGCTTGACTAATGATGCATAGATCTGAAAATATCACATTTCTGTTCAAAACTTTTCTGTTTTGTATCTAAAGCTTTTAGATTTGTATCTAAAAATATAGATTTCTTTGCCTGGCATTCAAGATCCTCCACGGTCTGGCAACATACTCCCACTCTAGCCTTATTTCACATGATACTGCTTTACACATTCATGCAGTAATAGCAGCTGTTTTCCTGTCTTCATGCCTTCTCTCACCTCTGTGCATTTATCCAGCAAATACCCCTAAACCTTGAACATTTTCCCTTCCTCTGCTATAACACTTTTCTTTCCTTTTTTGTTTTTTTCCTATTAATTAATTATTTTTTTTTGTTTTTAACATTCACTTACAAAAGATTTTGAATCCCAAATTTTCTCCTCATCTTCCCTTTCCCTCCACTCCAAGATGGCATGCATTCTGATTACCCCTTCTCCCAATCTTCCATCCCTTCTCTTATCCCTTTCCCTTTTATTTTCCTACAGGGCAAGAAGCTGCCTTGTTAACTTGGAGTTTACTGGCCAAATTTCTTTCTTTCTTTTTTCTTCCTTTCTCAAAGCCTTAAACCCAGTTCACTCCAAAGCTTGTAGACTGGACCATATATAGGTCCCATACAGTTTTCTTAAAAGTATGTCATATCTAACTTTTGTAATTTTCTCTTTATCTCCTTAGTTTCTTTCTGGTTAATTTTTTGTTGGATTTATCCAATTCTGAGAGGGGGCATTAACGTTCCCATCCCCAGTTCAGTTTTGTTGTCCATTTCTTCCTATAACTCACTTAATTTCTCCTTCAAGAATTTGGATGCATGTACTTGGTGCATATATGTTCGTTGCCAATGGTACCTTATATGAAGATGTAGTTTCCTTCCTTATCTCTTTTAATTAGGTCTATTTTTTACTTTTGTTTTGTCTGATATCAGGATTTCTACCTCTGCTTTATTTTAACCTCAACTTGAGTATAATAAGGTCTGTTCCAGTCCCTTATCTTTACTCTGTGTATGTCTCTCTGCTTCAAGTGTGTTATAAACAACATATTGGATGATTTTGATTTTTGATCCACTCTGCTCTCTACTTCCATTGTATTTCCTATGTATTTCTCTGCATCCTATTCCTCCTCCTGTTTGTCCACTCTTTCACCCTTTCCCTCTTCAGTAGTGTTCTGCTTCTGTCTATGACCTACCCCAACAGGCCCTCCCTACTGTCACTTGCCAGCCCACACCACAGTACCCTGTCATCCTACTTCCCTGACAGGTAAGATAGATTTCAATATTCAAGCTTTTCAGGTATATATTATTCCCTCTTTGAGCCAATACTGAAGACAGCTGGGTTCAACCAATGCCCATCTCTCACTCTTCCATACTCCAGATCAGATGCAAATTTTAACAAACATTTAAAGAATAATTAATTGCAATACAAACACAAACTATTGGGAAGATAGAAAAGAAGGGATCCCATGAAATTCTTCTTATTACATAAATATGACCTCAGTACTTAAACCAAGGACAATCAAAACATAAAGAAAACTACAGATAAAAATCCCATCCTCTAGAGATATTTGAGTTTTCCCATTCTATCTATTTACTACAGCTTAGTTTACCAAATAGAAACAATTCAGGGGACAGAGTGGAAGATGGCAGGAAGTGGAAAGGAGACAGATGTTGGGAAGAAGAAGTTGCTGCTCCAAAAACTGGTGATATCCAAGTGGTGTAGAACTGCCATGCAAGGCCAAAAGTGTCCTTTTTGCAATGTTAGGTACTTCCTAGGATAGTCTTTAGATGGGACAGCCATTATCTAGCACAAACTATCACATAGTTTCACAATCAACTCACCTTAAAAAGTAAGTCCACTTTTTAGCGCCCTCGGCCTCATCAGTCTTTTTCTGTGTATGGGTAACTCTTTGCTCTAAACCTCCAGAAACAAGATTTTTAGAGTTTGTTTTAGAGTTTCAGTCAGATACCACTGTCTCCAGGACCTGTGATATTATTGTTTCCCTAGTCCACACCCAACAGGTGACTACTGCAAGTATTATGTGTTAGATTCAGTGTAAAGAGAGATGCCTGTATGCTGGAGGCAATCAAGAAAGGTTTCATATAGCAAGTGCTCCTTGAATAAAGAACAGAAGTGGGAAGGCTGAAGAAAATGAGGTAAAGAATTACACCTAAGGTAGAGGGGGAGTAGGAAGAGTATAAGCAAAGATTAAGGTAGGTAGGAAAAGGCTTAGTATGCACGTGTGGGGTAGGTAGAGGGGACTAATGGAGAAATGTACCTTTGCTGAATTGGGGAGTGAATTTCTGGTAGTCCTAGGAGAAAACACTGAACACACAGGGCAAAACTTTGAATGCCAGGTTAGATTACACAATGTGATAAGCAGTGAGGAACCACTGAAGACTTATAAGAAAGACAGAGGGAGGATGGGGGACCCTGAGTGAATTCAGATGGATTAGATCCAGGGAGATGGAATTTAGAGGACTAGAATCGTGAAATATTGGACTTAGAATTTAAAGATAATGAAATCCAACCAATTTCACAAATGATAGTGAAGTCACACAGCCGAAATTTGAACCCAGGTTCTCTCACTCAAAATTCGAAGTGCTTTCTGAAATAATTAAGCTATAAAGTGGGAGACGGGAAGTAAGGAAGGAACTGACAAGACTGAGGTTAAGTGGGGAGATGGAAGGAGCTGGGAGAAGTGAAAGAGCAGAAGATACTATATTCCTGAAGAGCCAGAGAAGCTAAGAGAACTGAAGAGGATAAGAAACTTGAGTTAATTGAGAACATGAGGAACCTAGGGAATGCCTAGGTGCCTAGGCCTCCCTTACCTGTAATACTCTCTCCTTCCATCTCCTCCCTTGCTCTTATAATCCTCATCTTCCTAGAAGACTTAATTCAGGGAAGGTCTCCTATATGAGAACTTTCCTCATTCCTGCCCCTGAAGTAAACTTGTATTTATTTTGCCTAACATTTTGTACACACCTAAACACGTTGCTTCCCTCAGTAGAAGGTAAGCTTCTTGAGGGGCAGGATAATTTCATTTTTGTCTTTGTATCCTCAGTACCTGCATAGCACCTGACCCTTAATAGTTGTTTATTGACTGAATAATTGACTTGAGAAGCAGATGAAAATTATGTCTTATTTGGCTGTGGAGCTTAGGGAACTGTGACGTCAGAGACAGAGGGAATAACTTCCCTTCTCTAAATCTATGTTCTTGTGAGACTAGGAACTGAAGGCCCTGAGGTGATCTGAGGAAATGAGGACCAGTGGGCCTATGGCACTGAGGAGTTTCTTGAGGCTGTTGGGGCTGAAGGGACTGACAGTGTTAAGGTGGAGTTTAAGCACATTTCCTGAGAGCATACCTATCCCTTTAGCTGGAGAAATCTTAATGTTTCTTGTGTCCTGGTTGTATTTGGTAGTCTGAAGTCTATGGACTTAGGTTTGGTTGCCTACATTAATAATTGAAGGAAATGTTGAATTTTAGTTGGAGGTAGGTGAAAATATACATATATTTTTTTCCCATCCAAGTTCATAGACCTCTTGAAATTTGTCCATTGACCTCCAAGGTTAAGGTTAGCCGCAGGTTAAGAATCTTTGCTTTAGCTCTCACACTACATTCAGTCTGTTCCCCTCTGGCTATTGAAGTGTAAAGGACCTAGAAGCCCTGAAGAGGAGAATGAGCTTATGGGGAGAAAAGGGAGAATTGAGAGGTGAAGAGGGGACAGTCAGAAGGGAGAATTGTAGCATCAGGGACTAGAGGAATAAGAGAGTTCCCCACTGGGGATAGTGCAGAGGTCTAGGTTTGAATTTGCCAGGAACAAGTCTCCCTGGGGTTCATCAGAAAATTTCATGTCACAGTTCAGGAGGTAAAAATAATATGTAGGATTATTACAGGGAGGAGAGTTTCACCTGTTATTGCAGGCAGTGTCTGCTTGTTCTCAGAGGGTTGAGTTCCTTCACTTTCTCAAGTCTTCCTTCTTATCTTCAGTTTCCCAACCTCTGTTTTTTTCTTATCTCTGGCACTGAAGCTCCAGCCCATCCCTATTCTCATCCACTCACCCTCCCTCTCCTTTCTGTACATTACAGATAGGGAAGGCACAGGTATACAGAGATGATAGCTATTGGTCTCTGAGAACAGACCCACAGAAGGAACTACAACTTCTTGTCTCCATCTCAGTATCTTTTTGCTTGAGAAGGGTAAGGTCTTTATTCAATATTCCCTGGGTCCCTGTTAGTGTCCTTGACCCCTTTTCCTTACTCCAAGAACTGTCACAATCACTGGCCTTTAATGGTCACACACACACACACACACACACACACACACCAACATTTCCTTTTTTTTTTCTCTCCATGATACGATGAAGACTCTCAATACTGCAGTCTCCTTTCTGTCTTTGGAGTTCTTTCATTTCTACCTTGAGATGTCCTCATTGGCCTGAGAGAAGAATGTGTTTGTATTGTTTCTAGATCTTAGTTGTAAGGAGGTGGATTCAGTGAGGGAAGGCTCATATAGTGCTGAGTCTTCATAGGTTGTTTTCTTTCCTTCATGTTACCTTGCATTCACTCATTCTCTGTCAACTTTCCCAGTCCTTTCTCTTAATTTCCTCCTTTTGTCACTTTTTTCCCTCCCAATGTTTTCTCAATTCCATCTGGAGTCACTCTTTTGTTGCCTATAAAACCCTTTGTGAAACCAGTTCTTGGAGGGCCTATTCAAACTGTGATTATAGCACCATGGTCTCTGGTTTCCTTGGTTAGAAGTCTTGTGTGGTGGTCAAATAGATGGGCTATTACCTGACTGAAGAAGGCAGAAAAGGTTAGTTCTGAATGCTGATTTTTCAGGACTTTCAAATTATTTTCCTTCAAGTAGAATAGGTGTCCCTGGAGATTAGTGACATTTATCTTTAGGGTAGAAAGAAGATAAATCTCCCCTCTTCCCTGCTTATTTCAGCTATGGCTTTTGAACCCAAGAAACACCTGAAACATGTTGCCCCTAAGCACTGGATGCTGCACAAACTGATTTGAGTGTTTGCTCCTGAGAGCTCAGAAAGTGTCTGGCTGGATAGGAAGAGCACAGACTTCCAAGAGGCTCCTGGGGTAAGGGGACCAAGAGGAGAAAATGTAGAAAAAAAGATTGTTAAGGAATTAGAGGTAAATAAATTAGAAAAAAAGGAGGAAGAAGAAAAAGTAAATGTTGATGGTTCATAAAAGCAGATTTTAAGGTGCAAGGAGGAAGAAATGGATTAGTAAAAAGAAAAACAGGAGAAAAAAGAGGGAAAAATTAATAAGAAAAAGCAAATCAAAGATGAGAAAGAAAAAATCAAGAAGGAAAAGAGGAAGTTGAGAAATAAAAAGAAAGACTGATAGGGAAGAGAAAGCAGAAAAGAAAAGAGGAATTGACAAAAAAGGTCAAAATAGAAGAAAAATATAAGAGGCAAAAGAAGATGAAAGACAAAGAAAAAGAAGGAGAAAGCAGGAACTGAAAAGAAAGAAGGAAAGGATGAAAAAGTAGAGGAGAAAAGGGAGAAGATGAGGAAGAGTAATATGTTGAGGAGAAACATGAGGGAGGGAAGGACAACAAGGAGGAAAAGCAGGAAAACAGGAGGAGGACAACCACACCAACAACAGGGGAAGAAAATTGCATGGTCAGTCACCTCCCATCAGAGGGAGAGATTTTGTGGCCTTTTGTGGCCTTCTGTGTCCCTCTCCACTCCTGTTGAGACCAGGAGTTTAACACTCAAGCAGCAGGACTTATTTGGTTCCTGTAGGTTTCCCCACCTAGCTTGGGATAGCCATCCTTTTGCTCAGGAAGACCTTGGTCATCTGAGTTGGGAGTGGTAGTGGCAGTCGCCTCTGGTGTCTTGTTGTATCTGAGGTGACTCAGACATCAATGTGGGACACGCTTGATGGCCATCAAATGGGTGAGTTATTTACCCCACCATGAGCTCCCCTAGAGCTGAGGCCTAGGTCTCAGCTAGACTCAAAAACAACTTTCAGTACCTGGGTGGGGGACAGGGTTGAGGATGGGAGTAGTGGGCAAGTTAGAAGGGATAGGGGAGATTGTAAGGTGGATGTTAGGGAAATTCTGGTGCCCTAGCTTGGTTGACTCATGGGTATTGAAACCTGTTTTGGTGTTAATTTATTTATAGCCTGTTTTTCTATTTTAAATGAATGATCCATTTTCACCTCTACAATGTCAAGTTATACAATTGATTATAAAAAATAACTCACATGCTGTTCCTACCTTACCCTACTTGAGTTGATTGAAGTTACATTTATATGTAACTTTGAAATTTTCAAAATTCTTTACACATTATTTAATAATCACATGGATTAGTCTTTTGAGGATGAAATTCAAATGGCTTAGGGGTTAATTAGAATAAGTTTCAGTTGATGTGAATCCTCAGCCAAGTTTAAAAGCTTGTGAGCTGCTAAGAGGCCACTTCATGGTGAGGTTTTTTCTCTGGGATGTTATTTTTCATTGATCGGCATCTGTGGGAAGCTCAAGTCCATAGTCAAACCTTCTCCACACTTTTTTCCACACTAATATTCTTCATCATACCAGTTGTTCTGTTGTGTG
Organism: Potorous gilbertii; assembly: GCA_028658325.1. NCBI lineage: Eukaryota > Metazoa > Chordata > Mammalia > Diprotodontia > Potoroidae > Potorous > Potorous gilbertii. The sequence continues at coordinate 29,180 of JAQQSK010005240.1, forward strand.
TCAACAGGCAAAGTGCTCCTATAATACTGTTCCATTAATTTCAATATTGGGCTTCCTGTGCTTTGGAGATTCATCTGTAAAGAGGGCCAATCCTGGGGCTGGACAGCTGGTTTGTGTAGCACATGTCTAGTGACTAGGAGGAAGATATTGTTGAGAAAATAATGCTGTAAGCATTTTGGGGAAAATTTGAAATGCAGAAAGAGACATATAAGTGAATAAAAATAGTATTAGTTAACCTTTATTAAACATTTGGGGATGTTTATCATTTACATGTACATCATCTACAGTAATTGCTACTAATGACAATGTTTGGAAACTATTCTACCATTTACTGCAATGAGAAGATGGGAAGGAAATACAATAACATCCATCTGAGAAAAGGAAAAATCTCAGATCACATGAGAGGTTTCCTACTTGAATCAACATTACCTTGACAATTCTTGATTTAGGAGCAGCAATATTGTTTAGAGAGCATGACTCAAGAGTTACTCCAGGTGCAGGAAGGACCACAAGCAAAGTGTTCACCCCAAAATCTGCAATATTGTGTCCAGCACATTCCCAGGAACTGAGCTTCCAAAGTAGCGGATCAGAAAAGAAGAGAAAATGAGAAAAATATATTGCAAAAAAGAAGAGAGAAAAAACTTTAGATGGAGGGATGAAGAAGGCCAGAGACTGAATTTGGGGAGCTGAAATGTAGGCGAATTTGTGGAAAAACTGAAGAATGATTTGAGATGATGGAAGAAGAGCTGGGATCAATCTAATGAGGCCTCCAGATTGAAAAGGATGAAGGAAAAATTCTCCAAGGGAAGGAAAAATATCAAGGAAATGTAGAAGGAATAGTAAATAAGAAAAGGAAAGTGAAACACATTGATAAGGATAAAAGAAACAGAAAAATTGGATGAGTCTGCCAATCTGCTGCTTAGAGAACTCATAGAAAATAGTTAGGTGTGAGTGCCAAGTTTTTAAGGGGTAAAAAAGGAAAGTGAATCAACCCATAAAGGATACAGAGAACATGGAGAGAAGAGTTGTTAAAGGAGTAAATCTGTAAGAAAAATAAACCTCTAAATGTTGGGATTAGGTGATGAAGTGGAAGGGGAGCTTGAGGTGGAGTCAGTATGACCTGAGCACAAATCATTCCCTAGAAAATGATTAGCGATGTGCCCATTATCAAGTCACTTAAACTTTCTTAGTCTCAGTTTGCTCTTCTGCAAAGGCTGAATAATATGTCCCGCCTTACAGAAATATTGAAAGGATCTAAAGATTTAATGTACATAAAGCACCTTCAAATCTTAATGCTCTATATAAATGTTAGCTGTGTAGTAGTAGTACTAGTAGTAGTAGTAGAGGTAGTAATGGTAGCAGTAGTGGTACCAGCAATAGTAGTAGGAGGAGGAGAAGGAGGAGTAGCATTAGTAGAAGCAGTAGTAGTAGTAGTAGTAGTAGTAGTAGTAGTAGTAGTAGGTAGTAGTAGTAATGGTAACAGTAGGAGGAGGAAGAGGAGGAGGAAGAGTAGGAGTAATAGTAGTATTAATAGCAATAAAGGCAATAAGCATGTAGAAGGAATATACCTAAAAAGTAAGCAAAAAAATACATCTTATAAATTGAGCGAAGTAGTAATAAAATCAAGAAGCGGACCGCAAAGGTACCCGGGGACGGGAGCGGAGTCCTGTCC
>JAQQSK010005241.1:0-22216 GCA_028658325.1 Potorous gilbertii
ATTCCTGGTGCTCAGGTGGGGGCAGGACTGCCTCCCAGGCTCAGTTCCCTCAGGGGATTTATGCAGAGACCTTCTGTAATGGAGCTGCTGCTGAGCTCCTGCCTGCTCTGGGAGCCTCTGGCCACCTGCTGCCTCTGCTGCTGCCTTCCGAGGGGCCCTGAGTCCCAGAGACACCCCACTCCCCTCTCAGCCCGTCTCTCTCACTGACCTGTGTGTCTGTGGGTGGAGGGAAACTTCATGGCCACTGGAGATTCCGTCCCTGAATCCTGCTCGGATCTGCTCACTCCTCTCAGTGTCGCATGGCCAGGGCAGGGCAGAGGAGGGCTCCACTCCCATCCAGTGCATGATGGACCTTTGGGATTGGTTTTTCAGGGGTCTCTGGAATGAAAATCTCCTTCACTGTGTTGCTGCATGCCTTACACTGTCCCAGAATTTGCTGGGAGTTCTTTTTAGAGGAAATCCATGGGCTGTGGGTTCGGAGTAGCATATGTGAGTCTTTCTACTCTGCCATCTTGGCTCCACCCCCCAGTGGTCCTCTTTGAGAAGGACGGTAGAACAACAGTCTGTTAGTAGTAGTACTCTCTCCCCTGGGGACACAGTTGAGCTGTTCCATTTGAGCAATTCTGCTATTTCCTCCCTCTTCATCCTTCATGTCTCCTTCTTCCTTTTGTGTTCTCCTGTTCTCCTTCTCTCCATGTGGAGAGTCATATCCTTACATGTGATTTTGGTTGTTTAAACTTTGCAAGATATGTTGGGGTTCTTTTTCTTCCCTATTCTCCTTCAGAAAAAAATACTGGAACAAACAACTCTTGTCTCTTGTAGTTTTCTTGCCAGAGTTTTTGAAATATACCTCTGATAAACCAGGTTTTCATAAAACCCATTGGGATTCAAATAGAGCTACTTGACTGTATCTTTAAACCCAAATCATTTGGCTCTTTATTGTCTTGATTGTGTGCCTCAATTCCTTTAACTGTAAAATTGGGGTAATCATAGCACTTACTTTATAGGATTGTTCTGAGGACTGTATGTGACTATCCTTAAAATTGCTAATTTGCTATTGGACTGATTATTCCTTAGTCCTCATTAATTACTTCCCCTCTAGTACTCATTTCACAGAGTCATTATCCCTTTTCTTACTCTGAACTTTCAGGAACTTGACTGTACCACTCTCCCCCCATTATTTCAGTCCCTCATTCTCTGAGTCACCTTAATCCTCTTGGTCTTGAAGAGCCTTCAACTCTATAATTCCTTTAGCCCAATTTTGGTCCAGAGACCTCTTGTCCATTCAGAAACCTGAAGAATTAAAAAATTGCAGTTTTCAAATGGTGACCTCATCAGAGTTCATATTTTGTATGCATTAGGAAGTATCTGATATTGTGTGGCCTTGGGTGTCACAAAGACAAGAGTTTAGTAGCTGGTCCATTCTCTCCAATAATAATAGTGGTAAACTTTTTGTATCAATTAAAAAATTGCAAAACATTTTACAGAAGTCATATCAAATAAATCTGATAAGAATTCTGAGAAACAGATACTATTTGTTTTACTATCACCACTTTAAAGATGAGGAAACTGAGTATCAAAGAGTTTAAGGGATTTTCCCAAAGTCGCAGGGGAATATATGTCCAGGTGTGTTTGATTCCAACTCTCTATTATCTCATCTGTGCTCTACACACCAGTATATTTTCCTCTACCACAAATTCACACAGATACTTCCCCTTCCCCCAGCAGACACCAGGGATCTCCCCAGAAGTATTTTCACAAGCTATGGTGTTCTCTGGGCCATTTCCTGTGATAAAGTATTGGGATTGGGGGGTGGTGAGGCAAGTGAGTGGGAAAATATATTATTGTGGAGTCACAAAGAGGGATGGGACCTTGGAGATGATCAAATCAAATATTCTCCCCACCCAAAGACTACATCCCACTCTACATTCCCCTAGACTACATATTTTACCACAGAAGAAAAAGCCAAAAGACAGAAGGATACTTAGGGAAGGTCACACATATTATTTGTCACATTGCCTACCTTGGCACCTAGGGAAGGTCTCCTGGAGTGGATGCTTTTACCATGTTCTACCTAAAGCAAAAGGAAAACTAAAATACAGAAGACAACAGCAGAGACTTTGAAATGTTAGGAGCCCATTGGGTAAGTGTGGATCAGGTGACAGGTCTTCGTGACGATCACCAAGTAGGTGGAACTCTCAAACATTATCTGCACCCGGAGAGGTCAAGGCTATTTCCAAATGGAGGCTAGTCTGTTAGCAGCCCTTCTGTTAAAGAGGTGCTGAGTTGGAGCCAAAGGCTATTGTGAAGCTAAAGTGAGACTCAGGAAAGGGCAGAGTGGTTGTATAAGGCAGTTTCAAGGGCAGTCCCAGAGGTGGCCTTGGATGGGTGATCTCTGGTGCCATGGGTTATTCTCCTAATTGATAAATTTCCCGTGACTCTGTTTTCTGTTTTTGTTCTTTAATAAATTAACCCTTGATATGTAACTGGCCTGAGGGAGTAAGTATCATGGAGACCAGATCATGTGTGGGTGGAGACAGTGACAAAATGAGCTGCTCTTGCAAACCCACAAGGTGACCCTTAGAATTCTGGAGTTGAAGGAATAAAGGCAGGACATGGGGACCTACTATGTGCCAGACGCTATACTAAGTGCTTTACAAATATTACCTCATTTGATTCCCACATCAACTGTCGAAGACAGATGATATTAGTGTTATCCCCATGCTATACTTGGGAAAACCAAGGCACATAGAGGATAAGTAACTTGTCCAGGTCTCATATCTAGTAACTGTCCAAAGCTCGATTTCAACCCATGTGTTCCTGACTTCATGCCCAGCATTCTATCCACTGCACCACTCTTTGCCTGTAGAAACAACTGCTCCTCTGGAGAGCCAACTGGTGTAAATGATGCTGTGAACTGAGCATGAGTTTCAAGGGGAGGCATTACAAAAATGGAATGATTTTGTTGGCAGTAATCAAGGTCATCTTATGATCTTCTCCGGCAAGGGAAAATCTCACCACATTCCAGGGACTTGAATTCAGGGACTTGAAATTTCTGGAACATGTGGTCTGCACTGAAGGACTCAATATTTGGAGTGATGGAGCAATCATCATTGTCATCCTTCTGGCGGTAAAAGAGGCACAGGGATGTTTCAAAGAGGATTGGCCACTGAGCCAGAAAGAGCAGCCCATTCAATAGACTGTAAAAGGAGAGATAACTCCCACTGTTTCTCTCTTCATCTTCTCTTTTGAACTTGTGGCTTAGAACTGTCTCTTTCTGGGAACTGTCATGAAAGGATGAGAAGGGCATCTCCTAAATCCTGCCACCTTGGCAGCAATGATAAATGTCCTCATATGATAGCATTAGTTGCCCAGTCCAGTCTGAGACTGGTTCTTGGGTTCCTTCTACTTCATGTTTCTATGCCTGAGCAAAACTGACCAATAATGGTCTTGAGATGGACCTTTAGGACATCCTGGGGCCCTTAGTTGGAGACGACTGGTAGCAGAAAGAGTTTGCTGCAGTTACATCTGACTCACAGAAGATTACCAGTGATAGGAGGATGAGGCTAATCTTGACAGACTTAGCAGAAGACATAGGAGTTGAAGGAATTGTTTGGACAGTGCAGAGTCAAGGAGAAAGTGAAACAGCTTATTTAAATATGGAGCTCTTGGCAGAATATCATTGGAATTATGGGTTACTTTTAATGTTTTAATTGTTTGTTAGTGCACATTTCTTACACTTGTGTTTTAAGCATTTCTTTTGTGTGGAAGAAACAAATAGCATTCTAATACTGATCCATATTTTATACTAATTTCCTCTATATTTCCTTTTGGGGAGACCCTAGACATCAGTTAAACTGAAGCTTTCAATGTTTTCCCTTGAGATCTTGGGGAGTAGGGGAGTAAGGTCAATAAACAAGAAGAAAAAAACTGATATATATTTATGGGGAAGGGTTAGCATTCAGTCATCCTGTGAGCCCGGAGCTGAGGACCTCCCCAAGTTCCTGGTCCAACGCCTGGTTTGTTTCCTGTGTGGAGATAGAGATGCTTTCTTTTAATAAGCTGCTTAGGCTCTGGGCTCTTGAGCAGACTGAATTCATTCCCAGCAGAACCTGGCCCCTAAACAGAGGGGTCAGACTTTCTTGAACTTATTGATTGAACATAATTGTCTGATGACTGATCACTCCACATTCCTTAAGCTGAACTTGACATTTTCCCCTCAAAATCATTGTCTCCTCCTAACTTCCTTTGTCCATGTGTGTGAAAATATGTGGTCTTCTTTGATTCTTTTCCTTCCCCACAATCCCCAAAGCCAACATAAAATTTCTTTTGTTTCCATTTCTGACATTTCTCATTTGTCTTCCAACATTTTTCTCCTGCTGTCTTCACCTTAGTATAAGCCCTACATCCATCTTTCAGATCGCTTCCTGTTAAGGCACAAGCTCAGTTCTCACGTGAATGGTCTCGGGTCAGGTGAAAGTGAGGGCTTAACCACTGAGCTCTCATGAGGCCCCCCCCAGAGAACAGCTGGAAACTGAAGAGTGAGACACGAGTTACCTTGTTTTTCCACCTCTTCTCAGTGGGAACTTGCTGGGGAGAGCATCCCACCCTTGAGGTTGGTCCATGGTCTGAGCAGGTTTTATTAATTGACTAAGTGCCTGAGAGCATGCTGTCCACAAGCAAACTATGCATCTGGGAGAGCTTACCTGGGGACAGAAAAGCCTGACAGGGGGTTTCCTCTCTTCTCGGAAGGAGAAGGAGGCTCCTGCGAGGAGAACTTGTACTGCATGTTAACATGTAGTGTGTATTCGTAATAAAGCCTACACCTCTGCTTCACTCTGGCAATCTCTTCTCTCATATGTTTATCTGGCTGGCCACCGAAGATCTGGAATAGGTAAGAGTACCCGGCAGCCCAGGGCATTAGGCCAGAAAGCTTCCAAAGCAAAATTCCTGATAGATAGTTCTGATCCCTTCACTTACTATGAATATTTGATGAACGAAAATCTAAGGAGTTATGGGGATGTTCAATTGTCTCAGTGGCCTTCAGGTATCTATGATGTTTGATGCTACAGTTTGGGGAAATGACTGATCCTTGGGAGGATATTTATCAGAGGTGATGCAAAGGATACCATCGGGTCAAAGGACTGCGAGTTAGGAGGCAGTGAATGATATTATCTTATACCATCCCTGCTCACACTGGCCTATTGGATTAATGGGGGATTCCTTGCCTCAACTGTCTATCATACTTCCCTCTTACATTTATTATGAATTAATGAAAAAAGGCCAATATCAGTATCCAGATGCCAGTTACACTCCTCCTCATCCTCATCGGAAACACAGCAAATCTATTCGTGACTGTATGACTTGCACACCCCATCCTTGCACAGGACTAGGTATCCCACAAATGATTGTAGGCATTTCCAGAGGGCAGTGACATCTTTGGTGTAGAGGGTATAGAGACCCACCCGAACATAGGGAGAACAGGGCTGTAGCCACATACTTCGGGTCTCCCAATCACTTGACTCAATCCTGGGTGCCACTGGCCCCTGCTGTTCCTTGTTCTATCATTCCCTGAACCCATTCTTCACTCACAACAACCTCCCCCAAATGCTATAAGCTATTTTTCAATCATAGGCCACAGCCTGTTTGGTGACAATGATGTTAGACTTTACAGAGGGCGCAGCAGGAAGGATATATTGTTGTGCTGGGTATAGTAAGGGGATATTTTGTGTATCTTGGTGAAAGGAGATGCTGCATTTTCTTGGGGGAATGTGTTGCGGTGCAAACCTTAATTGACTGTGATTACTTTTCTATAGATAGGGGAAGGATATGACCCAAAGTTAGCTAAGCCATGCAATACCAATCAAGATCAGTGGCCATCAGGAAATTTCCTTAGTGTCTGAGAATGAACTTGTGGCGAGAGAATGAACAGTATCTTATTGGTCCAGGGTAGAGGGTTGAGGTATGGAAGAGGATTCCAAATCTTCTCAGGGGGCATCCTAATCAGATAAATGATGCTTGCATAGGTGGTCAAGAGGGGCAATCTCTCCAATGCAAGAGAGAATCAGAAGAGGCCAAGCTAGAGCTAGATATTCTACATTTCCCCATCTGGGATACAGTATGTTTCTTTCTTTGTGCTTATGCCTAATGACCTTTACTGGGTCTGTATATTATAAATGATCTACAGATTATAAAACTATTTCCTGGGTCTGGAAACATAAAACTGTGCACTCACTTTTTCCTTCTCAATAATTAGTAGAGAAAAAACCCCAAACTCTGATCATCTGAAGGTGGGGAGACAGCTGGAAAAAGGAAAAAGGGGGACGATTGGAGAGTGAGGCACTGTCACCATGGCAATGACAGTCAAAAGGGAAAGGTAACTGAGCATGGAGATGCGGCAGATCTCCCCTGTCTGCCCCTACTTGCCGTCCTTGCTTCCTCATTTTCCTATCCCATTCTCCCTCTTTCTTTTGTGACCTTGAACTTATCCCCATATTATCCTCAAAATGTTCTACATAATATCAAGTTTACTGTTTTATGCAATGTTAGTTCGTGATTTAATTAAAATCCACAGTAAACCCCAGGATTGCTGTTAAGAGCTTCATAGAGGCCTACACCTCTCAATCTTGTCCATGAGGCTATTTTAATAAACTTTATCAAATGTTTTAAGGAAATCCAAAATGATACTGTGTATACAGAGTCTCATTTCCTAACTTGTGCTCTGTGTACCTTGGCTATTCATACCTCATGAGGAGAGAGAAGTTCAATGAAATAATCTTGATATCAATAGTTTCTTTCCTTTAGAGATAGGTAGATGGTATAGTGAATAAAATAATGTGCCTGTATTCAGGAAGACAAGTTCAAATTTGGCCTCAGACACTTACTAATTGTATAACCCTGTGCAAGAGAAACTTGTTCGCCTCAGTTTCCTCAACTGTAAAATCAGAATTATAGTATCACCTACCTACCTCACAGGGTTATTGTGTGTGGATCAAATGAGATAACATTTGTATAATACAGTTCTGGCACAGAGTAGACCTCATATAAATGCTTATTCCCTTCCCCTAAAACACAAATTTGATGTGTATACCAAACAAATTATTACATGCAGAGATTTTTTGCCATTTCAAAATAAACTCTACATAATATATTTTCCTGACAAATTTCCTGGCCTTCCTTATTTCCTGCTGTATTCCACAAGCCTCCTGTCCTCTCCACCCTTCAGGACCAGAAATTACAAATCCTATTTATATATTCCAAAGTTCAGTGTTCCCTGACTGAGAAGTTTGGGAAGTATCAGTCTTTGACACTATCCTTGATCTAGTTGTGTAATAGTCGTGTTCAGGACTATGTGGCATGGACTGATATGGCATGGCTAGACCTGTAGATGAGAAACCACAGTTGTTTTATGTCAGAGATGTGATTATATTTGTGTATTGAACCTGTATTCGGGCCCCTTCAAGTGGACCCCAAGATCAGGCCACTTCCCATGACACATGTGCTCTGCTGTCTTGCTAAAAGACATCCACAACCAGAGTCTCTCAGTTGATCCCTTAGTCCCAATAATGCTAGGGAAGTGGGGGAATTTTCCTCTTTGTGGGAAAGTATCTCCCAAGACACCTGTGCCATTGGTTATACTGAAATCAATCATTCAGTGTTTATTCAGTATCTGTATTATGTGCTAGGCAATAGGGATAGTGCTGGGGAAAATACAAAGATAGAAGTGAAATCATCCTTGCCTCTGTAGTGCCACTGTGATATTCATAGCACCTACTGTATTCATGAATATCCTGGCAGAATTCTGAATGGTGAAATACAACAGACTCTCCACATGGAAGACAGGGACAAAACATTTATTCAGATAGCAGAAAGACCAATCCATTATAGTAACAAAAATCTATACACAATAACAATGCAGAGAACAACATCATCCCTAAGTCTTTCCCCTGCTAGGTTTCCCACAAACCAGCTCCGTTAAATAAATCACAAGCAGATCCCCTTTAACAAAAACATAAACAAGCTCTTTCACTCACACTAGCCAGCTCCCTGCTTGCCTGCATCCTTCCTTAACTCTGAGTAGATTTTGATCAACTTCTTCTCAGCTCTGCTCTAGCTTTACCTCTTCCTGTTCCACCCATTCAGCAAACTCGTCCTACCCCAGGCTCCATGTGACTCAGACTCATGTGACTCAGGTTTCCATGTGACCCAGGCAGGTCACATGGGCCTCTTAATGAATGGGAAAGACCTTCCCATTTAAATCACCATTAGAGCCTTCAAAGATCATATAAGCTACCCAAAGGAGACATGTATTTATATATGTATCTTTCTCAGCTTATGGGGGCCTGTGGATGGTCTAGGAGTCTCTTTGTATTCCCATGGTATCCAGAAACAATGCTTACATAATAAGGGGAAAATTGACCAATCCCTGAAGATTCAAATCAGAATCTTAGAACTGGAAGGAAACACCTGACTCAGGCCAACTGCCTCCAATTATAATTGAGGGCAATGTATTATCCTTTCACCAAATGGCAAGCAGCAGCCTATTGTTTTTGATTTTTCTGCAGTATTTTTCACTTCTTACATTTACTATGGCAGGACCTACTCCATATTCTCTCCCTTTCCCCTCAAGCAAATTAGTTAATTCAAGATTGATACTTTTGTGATAGTAAATGATGCTAGCAGTTGGAATTGAAAATGCTTTGTTTTGAAGGTGTTTGACTTGCATCTTTAAGAAAGAAGAGGAATTTTTTGAGGTTGAAATTAAGAGAGGATGTAATGATAACTAAAGTAAAGGCTGGAGATGCAATTCCGTGTGAGGATTTAGCCAGACTATAATGTGATAAAAGAAATCTGTAGTGAAGCAAGAAGTCAGGCTGTAAAGGACTGTAAAGTCAAAGAGATGAGTTTATATTTTATCCTAGAGATAATAAGGAGTCATTGGAGTTTATTGAGTATGGAATGGAACAGTCAACAAGCATTTGTTAAGTGCCTATTATGTACTCAATATACTAGTTAATATATGAAGTACTGGGCATTTAAAGGCAAAGCAAAAGACAGTACTCCTTACTTTCAAGGAACTCACAGTCCCATAGAGGACACATGAACACAATACACAAAGTGCAGAATAAATTGGAGATAATTGATGGAAAGTGCTCCCATCAAGGGAGATAGAAAGTACCCACATTAAAAGAGATCTGGGAAATTTTCTTATAGAGAATGGAGTTTTAGCAGAGACTTTAGGAGGGGCAGGAGATGGATGAGAAGGAAATAATTCTAGGAATGGGAGACAGTCAGTGAAAATTTCTGGATACCAGTGAGATGAGCCATATCAGAACAACATGATAAGTACAAACCCATGCTGAGCAGCAGGGACAGGGCCCAGATGGGTTCGGGGGACCACTGGCAGCTCCTCCCATATTGCTCAACCCGCAAATGGTAAAGACAGCTTCAAAGGTCAGTGGGAGGGCTACTTCACACAGGAGAAGTGAGCATAATCTGGAAATTGGGCAGCAGGCATTGCAGTGGCAGCTCTCCTTTTCTGTGCTCTCCACCCAGAGCCACTGGGGTAATTGAAGGGCTCATCAAATCTCATCCCTGAGTGGCAAACGTTGGAGAGTCAGTCTAAAGCCCCTGGGGGAATTGAGCTACCAATTTGGTCCTCAGCTCTGAGCTCCACCCAGGGGTGAAGAGGGCACTGGTGTTGGACCTGGTACAAGCACTGGAGAGGGAATTCAACTGTAGATTGTGGGCAAAAAAGGTTTTTGTTGCTCCCAGAACAGAGTGCAGGTCAGGAGAGGCGTAAACACTTCTCCCTTGATTGTGCCACAGGAGGAACTGAGAATATACAGGTCTCCAGAGTATACCCTCCTTTTGACAGAGGTCTCAAAAATCAAGGAACTGGTTGGGAAAATACCTGAAAAAAAGAGAGAAATGATAAGATTATAGAAGGTTACTTTTGTGGTGAACAGATATTTTCTTCCATCCTTTCCGATGAGGAAGAACAAAGCATAACATCAGAGGAAGTCAAGGTTTCTGTATCCAAAATCACCAAAATAAAAATGCAATGGTCTCAGGGATGGAAGGGCTCACAAAGGATTTTGAAAATCAAGTAAGAGAGGTGGAGGAATATCTGAGAAGAGAGATGAGAGTGATGTAATAAAATCATGAAAAGCAAGTCAATAGCTTGCTAAAGGAGACCCCCCCCCCAAAAAAAAATGCTGAAAAAATAACACCTTTAAAAATAGGTTAACTCAATTGGTGAAAGAGGTCCAAAAAGTGATATGAGAAGAATACTTTAAAAAGCAAAATTAGCCAAATAGAAAAGGAGGTTCAAAAGGTCACTGAAGAAAATATTTTTTTTTTAAATTAGGATCAAACAGATGGAAGCTAATAAATTTATGAGAAACAAAGAAATCACAAAACAAAATCAAAAGAATGCAAAAATAGAAGATAATGTGATATATTTGATTGGAAAAACAACTGACGAGGAAAATCAATCCAGGAGAGACAACTTAAAAATTATAAGACTACCTGAAAGTCATGATCAAAAAAAAAAGAACCTAGGCATCATCTTTCATGAAATTATCAAGAAAAACTTCCCTGACATTCTAGAAGCAGAGGGCAAAATAAATTTTGAAAGAATCCACATATTACCTCCTTAAAGATATCTGAAAAGAGAAACTCCCATGAATCTTGTAGCCAAATTCCAGAGTTCCCATGTCAAGGAGAAAATATTGCAAGTAATTTGAGTATTGTGGAAATACAACTAAGATAACACAGGATCTGGCAGCTTTTATATTAAGGGAGCAAAGGGCTTGGACTATGACATTATAGAAGTCAAAGGAACAAGGATTAAAATCAAGAATCACCTACCCGGCAAAATTGAGTATAATATTTCAGGGGAAAATATGGTCATTCAATGATATAGAGGGTTTTCAAGCATTCTTGATGAAAAGACCAGAACTGAATAGAACATTTGACTTTCAAACACAAGAATGAAGAGAAGCATGAAAAGGTAAACAGGAAAGAGAAAACATATAGAACTCTGTGTGTGTGTATGTGTGGTTGTATTTGTCTGTGTGTGTTTGTATGTGTGTGCGTATAATCCCACCAACTACCCAGACACTGAAAAAAGTTTCAAGAGTTACAAATATTGTCTTTCCATGTAGGAATGTAAACAGTTCAACTTTAGTAAGTTCACTGTGACTGATCTTTCCTGTAGGCCTTTCAGATCAGCCTGGGCTGGAAATCTCCACTTTGTTGTTCTGTGGCTTCTGCTTCTCTAGAATTTGCTGAGAGTGTTTCCTTACAGGTATTTTATGTGCTGTAGGGGAAGAGCTAGTACATGTGCATTTTTCTAATACACCATCTTGGCTCCACTTTCAAGCATTCTTGATGAAAAGACTAGAAATGAATAGAAAATTTGACTTTCAAACACAAGAATCAGGAGAAGCATAAAAAGGCAAACAGGAAAGAGAAAACATAAAGGAGTTTCTAAAGTTGAACTGTTTACATTCTTACATGAAAAGGTAATATTTGTAAATCTTGTGACTTTTCTCAGTATTTGGGTAGTTGGGGAGATTATAAGGTCCAGTTTTTGCCTTTCTTTATATCATGAGGACTTAGCATATATAAAAGTGCTTGTTGACTTGACTTGTCTGAAATCTCTACCCAATGAAAAGCACCAGAGTTGGGGTTAGAAGAAACACTTGCTAACTTCATGAACTCAGACAGTTTTCTCCCTGGGCTCCAGTTTCTTCATATCCAAAAAAGGTAAATTGAAATGTTTCTCTACAGATCGATTTCTAGTTCTTAAGGTATGATCCTATTATTTCCCCCACCCCTGAAATAGGAACCAACCCTCTCCCTTTTGATCCCCTTACCCTCCATCCTCCTTTCTCTTCTCTCCTCACCCAAACCATCACTTTCTAAGTTATGTCATACTCATCTGAAGGTAAGTGACTTTCTGTGCCTTTTTAACATTCATATAGCCAAGTAACATGAGAAGAACTATGGGAAAGGAAAATATAATCAAGATAAATATTAGATAATGAACAAAGGGAAGTCACTAACGTGAAGCAGTATTGAGGAAGGCTTCTTGTAGAACATAGCATTTTGGCTGGGACTCTAAGAAAGACTGGAAAGTCTGGAAATAGATGGGAAGAGAGGGAATTACCATTTCATTGAAGCATTGGCCTAGCAACCAAGTTGTTTGTTCCAAAATACCTATGTATAGCTTTATAAAAAGTATTTGTTTAAAGGATTGCTATTCATCCATGTATACCTAGGAAATATTGAATTCCAATGACTTAGGTTCCAGCTAGAAATGTGTTTAAGCAGGACACAGTTTTGGTAAAATTAGGAAATAGATGAAGTGGATTGTGTTAAAATTGTACCTTATTCTGGTCCCCTCCTTCTAGTAAGGATAGTCACTAAATTTATAGGTAACTGGTATAAAGGGACAATAGCAGGAAATGAGATTACAAAGAGGAGCCTGAAAGTTATGTACAAACTGTCTCAAAGATCAAATGAGCATGATTTGCACATTGTATCATATATTATACAAAATTCATAGCTTGGTAATATGTCCTAGATCAGGGGAAACTATCTAGGTGGTGATGTCAACGTTCTGATCCTGGGAAATGTGAATTTCAGACAAAATCCAGCCTCCACAGTTCCAGATCAGCAGAATAACCAAAGGGTGTTGATGACTTCGAGATAATGTGGATATGTCAAATGAACTATCTCCAAAGTGTCATAGAGAGTTGGTCTGTTTTCACAAAAAAATAAACTCTTGCTTCTTCCCCACCCCCGGTACTCTTCTATCTGAATCAGTTCCATGCTGGCCAACTCTAGTCCATAGTTACATGAGTGATATTTTCTGCTTCTCCCTTTACCTATTCTTTACTTCACACCATCTCCCTTCCTTCACCACTCCATCCATTTCCATGAGATCTGTCTCTGTATCACTCTTCACCATTAGTCTCTGCCTTTAGAGACTTTTTGCCCCCATATTCTGTTTAATTAAACTGTGATTGCCACCTCTGTCTATTTATGGTATTTTCTGTCAAGTACCCAAAATACTGGGCATGCCTGCCCCCATTTCATAATTTCATAAATTATCAATTCATAGATATTCAATACCTCAAGCCTCCCCCATCCTTTCCAAGCACTGGTTGTTCTATGACCACTTTCAGAAGTCTAAACTTATACTGTATATACATTCCTTCCATGTCTTTCAAAACCTATTCTTGGGAAAGAATGTTTCCATTAATTATAAAGACTAATATTTAAAAATTGTTTTCTTTTAAGAGAGAAAAGGGATAAGGGGTTTTGTAATGTAATAGACTGACAAAGTATTTATCTAAAGAAATAGAATTCTAAGTAGTATTTGAGCTCTTCTTGAGGTTGGGGAGGTATTTTGGGGCTTCCAAATGACAGCAGAGTAAAGTAATGGTGTTCAGAATGGTTGCTTTGGAGTGCCTTTTGCTGTAAGTTACTTATGGCATGCCTTGACTTACAATGAAGAATGGGATCATTGAAGGGGAAGGTGCATGTTTTGTTCATCATAAGACTTTCCAAAAAACAGAGTCCAACAAGGTTACCTTAAGAAGTAACAAGATCTCCATCATGAAAAATGTTGGAACAGATTTTGGATGAACACCACACATATAGAGACCCATGAATAAAATAGGGGTGAGTATGATTACATGAACTCTGAAGTTCCTTCTATTTCTGAGCATTGTATTTTCTGATTCTATATTTTTTCCCACTCCAAGATATAATAGTGTAAGAGGTTAAAAATTTTCCTAGCTAAAGTTTGTAGGCTTCTATTTGTGAAATAAAAGCATATTTATAATTACACCAAGTCTCTGAAAGCCTGAATCCTCTTTAAAACAAAACAGCCGTCATATATAGTGTCAGATTTCTTTTCAAAGTGTTGTTGAGAATGTACTTTATTGTTTAAGAAGTGTCTTTTGTTGCACTGACTAAACTGTGCTCCTCACACACAATCCCATAAAAGAAAGCTTTTGAAGCAGGTGGTGAATCTAAGTCAAATTGAGTAGAATTTTTCTCATATATTATTAGAGTTAGAAAAGAGTCCAATTCCCTAAATTTACAGAGGAATCAATGGAGGACCATCAAGGGAAAGCAATTTCCTCAGTAACTTCACCATGAGGTAGGTCTTCTGCCTCCCAGCTCAGTTCTTCTCAGTGCACCATATTACATTTCTACCTCTGTGACTGGGAAATGAATAGTTAACCACTCACATGCATGCTACTATATAAATGGATTGTTTTGCAGTTGTGCCTGACTCTTCATGATCCTATTTAGAGTTTTCTTGGCAAAGATTTGGGAATGATGTGCCATTTCCTTCTCCAGTTCATTTTACACATGAGGAAACTGAGGTAAACATAGTTAAGTGACTTACCCAGGGTCACACAGTAAGTGTCTAAGGCCAGATTTGAACTCAGGAAGATGAGTTCCTGACTTCAGACCCAGCACTCTATCCATTGTGCTACCTAGTGGCCTGAAAGTAAGTGGTACCTAACTTCATTAAAACTTCCTTTACCTGAACTGCTACCTTTAGGTTTATCATTGGCTCAACTTTGCGAGAAGTAGCATTCAAAGACTAAGTGTTGGTAGTAATTACTTCAGCCCTTCTCCCATATATACCCCCAATAGCACTTGTGCATTGTCATCGAAAGTGGTGAAGTTCTAAAAACACAATTAATTTGAATTTTTATTTAATTTCCATGATACAAGACAAGCAGTACAAATCAGACAAAGAGGTACATCCAGATCCCTCTTATTATACATTCTAAGAAGTCTGGCAATAATGATGTCTCATAGGTGTGTAGGAATTCTAACTTTCGAAGATCTTTATTTTCTCAATCAATCTTCCAATCATACCTGTGGGGGGAAAATGCAGAAGAGTTATCATTATGATAATTCAGCAGATAGGGCATCCAAGGCTTAAGAAAGTTTAAATTTGGAATAATGTAGATCTAAATGACGTGCTTTTGGTGTTTGTCACTGATAAAGAAAACTCAAATTATTGTCCATGGGCTGGCCTGGAACCAGCATTGCCAAATGGCTTCCCAAGAATCTCTTCTTTCTTCTGAAACCCCCTGCAAGGGATGTAACAAACTCTTCATTGCTGTTTTCTTCAGAGCTTGAGCTCTTGGTTCCTAAATCAGTGGGAGGCAAAGGCCATTCATGGTGGCTGTCTTCATACAATGTTCCATTATCCTGGCACCTGGATCTACTCCAGAACCTGTGACTCTCATTAAAGTTTGCAGCAACCATATACTGAGCAGCAGTCTGATCACAGGAGCACTGAAGCTTCTTACACAGACTCTGCCTTCTACCTAAAGAAGCAAAGGGAAAACAATGGACAGTTCAAAATGTTGCATCCTTCTCACCAAGAATAGTTCATGACTATATAGTAAAACTTGACATTTTACCAGGGCTTTCTTTACAATAGCCTTGGGACACAGGTAGTATGATACTATCATCCCCATTTTAAAGATAAGGAAACTGAGGCTCAGACAGTTATGTGACTTGCCCGTTCTTACAAAAAAATGGTCAGTATCTAGATTGAGACTCAGATCTTCTCAAATTTTAAGTTGAGCACTCTTTCTACTTCATCACCTCTTACAAAGAAATTTGTTAACTAGAATGCTTCTTCAAGCACAATTTTGTATTATATAATGTGTGGAAATGAAATCCCCTGCTGGATTACAAATTCTTTGAGGAATTGGGGGCACTTGGGAGATAGTTTTGTCTAGCCCCTGCCTAAAGCAAAGCCCTCATCTATAGCAGCTTTAACGGGTGAGCAGAAGCCTGTGCTTCAGCACTCCTACTCATGGAGAGCTCCCACACTAATTTATAAAGCAGCTTAGTCCACTTAAGCATGACACTCACATTTAGGAAACTTTTATGTTTTCCCAGTGTATTCTTCCTTGTCAATTCTATTCATTAGTCCTAGTTTTGCCTTCTAGGATCAAGTAAAACAAACCTTTGATTTCTCTTCTGCATGATAGCCTTTAATACACTCGAAGATCCCTGTATCTTCATCTAATCTGGTCTTTACTGCAGTCTCCAATTCTTTTAGCCAGTCATATAGTAAGGCTTTCAGTTCCCTTACCATCCTAGTCACAAGTTCTCTGGACATACCCCAACTCCTCTGAGCTCTTTGTGTTATGTGATGCAGAGAGCGAGACACAACAAACCAGCTGTATTATGACTGGTGTGGAGGAAGATAGAATGATAACCTCTCTTACTCACCGTATTGGTCTTTCACATTTTGTATCTGTGCCAGAACCAAGTACAGTTATCTTTACACAATAGGCATTGAATAAATAATTAATTGAATTTATTGAATTTCAAGGTGGGATAGGAGTGGCAATTGCCCTACTAGGACAGAGTCATATCTCAAGGCTTCCCTATGTATCAGCTGGAGATTCACTGAGTTGTTACTAGGCTCAGATGAGAAAGGTAAGTGCAAATGTACTTTGTAACCATACAACCCTCCCCACCCACAAGCATGTACATTCCCCTCCTCCACTTAGCAGCTAGCTTTTATATATTGTCTTCACCATTTGGAATGAAAGTCCCTTGAAGGCACAGGCTTTCTTTTTTATTGTATTTGTATCACTAGCACTTGACATAGTACGGATGTATGTATCATTTATCTCTCTATCTGTCTGTCCTCTCTTTAAAGAGTTACAGGAATGCAAATTATTATTTTTAACCTTATTGGTAGTATTTCACCTGGTAACCTAAGCTGCCCTTGATCTGTGAGTTCTTTGACCATATCCTGATTCTGAGTTTTTATCTCTTAACCATTCCAGGCTTCTTCCTCTCTTACATACAGCCTTAGATTTAGCCATATTATTCACTGATCTTTGCCTTGTACTTACTCACTCTGCATTTTTTCACTTGAAAGCATTCTTTTCCAGTTCCCCAAAATCTTTGCATTTGTAAATCCTATCCATTTTTCAAAAGAAAATTCAAATCCCATCTCATTCATGAAGATTTTCCCCAATGAAACTTTTAAAGTCCGTTCCTTACTTTTCACCTTTTGCTACCTGGCTTCTAAAACCTTGTCATTCAACTGAAACAAACATGATTTTTTTATACCAGGTCCAACTCCAAATTTACTTCTTCCATGAAGACTTCTCTGATGATCTCAGCTGACAGTGAGCGCTCCTCTCTTTGATCACCTGAATACAATTCTACAAAGGCTTCACTAAGTGCCTACCCTGCTGGAAACACTGTCTTTGCCACTCATTTGACCCTTAGCATATGATGCTTTGTATTGTTAATTTTTCTTATTTGTCCATGTATGCTCCTTGAAGGCAGGATTCTTTCTATTTTTTTCTTTTTATGCTCAGAGTTGAGCACTGTGTAAAGTACATGATAGGTACTGGAGGAATGTTTTTGGTTGAGTATCTCCTCTGCTTATATGGCCAGTGACTTAGGGACAGGGGGCTCTGCCTTGGAAGAATAGACTTTTATGTTGGAAGACATCACAAAGGTAGCCTACACCACTCTACCCCTGTGCAGCCTATCCTATTGCCTCGATAGATTCCCCAGTAAGTGGTCATCCAATTTCTACTTAAATGCTTCAATTGACAAGGAAATTGTTGTAACCCAAGGAGGTGACTCATTCCACTTAAATTTCCAGTAAAATTTCCCTAATATTTCTCCTCAATCTGACTGTTTGCAATTTCTTTCAATTGTTTTTATTTCTATCTTCTCAAGTGAAGCAAAACAAGTATAAGCCTCCAACATTACATTGCTTCATGTATTTGGTAATAGCTCTCATGCTCCACTAAAGCCTCCTCTGCTCCAGTTTAGACATTCCCCCTTCAACTGGCTTCATCTAACATCATCTCCATCCATTATATACTTCTTAATAGGCCTCAGAGTGTCTAAAATATATGACAGCTGTTCAATGAACATTCTTGGCTTCATGTGTTGAGAAACACTGCTTTCAGTTGGAGCTACTGTCATCTAAAATAACAATTCCATGGAAATAGGAACTTCAGAGTCATCTAGTCTTGTTCCTAAGTGAAGCATAAATCCCATCACCCTAAGATGATGGTGACCACCCAGCCTCCATCTGAAGATCAAAATTCAGAGCAGAATAAGTAGAATGAGGAGAAGAACATATACAATGATGACAATAACCCAGATAAGGCGGTCAGGCTCAGATCAATCCTAATAATCAGTCTTTGGAGAGCACATAATGAAACACATATGACAGAAAGCTAAGAGACTATGGGGGTAGAATATACATGTATTATGGGACCACTTTTTGTCTATGGATATGAATTAGTTTTGTTATTTGTATGGAGAGTTGGGGTGAGTGGGGAATAACAATTGTATAAAAAACAAAGGCATGATTAGGACTTTTAAAAATTCAGTATAGTTAACATTTGAATTATTTATAGTCTTCTAGGGTTCTTGTAATTTCTTTTACTTGTTAATTTTTCTTGCGTTTTCTTATTGCATAACTACTTTATGAAATACTTTAAATTTATTTTATTGTGTATTTATACATACATCTACACATATGTATGTATACATACATAGAAACACAAATATATATATATATATATTTTTTTTCTTGTGTTTATTTCCTATTGCTAACCAGATTATTCAGCTCTTTTGAGGGAAGGGCCATGTGAACATGTAGCAGGTACTCAATGATTCCCTGCCAGTTTTACCTGAGCAACACCGTCCTTGGGATCACGTACATTTTATTTTGTGATTCTCATGTGTCACTTTGGATCTTGAACTTCTCTCTAACTCTCAGCCAAATTTCTTCCCTAGCTCCAAGCAATAATGATGTGAAAAGCAACACCTACAACAAAGCAAAACCTTTACTGTTCAAAAGTACCAAGTGTCCAGACACAAGTTTGTTTTCTCTTTAAAAACAAACTCCTACATCTCTTCCTTTAAGGAAAACAAAGCAATGTATAAACAATGCTGTCTTGTAAATGATGGCAGATGAAAGCAACATCCGTAAAACTATATTCTATAAATCCCTGGGTTTAGGTGAAACCAGTCAAGAAATTCTTTGTGGAAATAAAGTTGGAATTGTCACAAAAAAACCTTCATCAAGTTCTTCTATTCTTCTCCCTGCGCCAGGAGTGCACAATTTGTGTAATAAGCTGATGCGGGTATTGACTGAAAATTTATTAGACTCCCCACAATTGTTGAATACCTTTAAACAGAATATGATGCAACCAACAACATGATTGTTGGTTTATCCCAGCAGAGTTCAAGTAGGATAATCAGTGTCCGTTTATACTCAAAGGGTCAACATTTCTGACGGCTAGTATTGCCAAGCACTATGCGAAGTGATGGGGGTGCAAAGTAACGTAAAAAACAGTCCCTCCTATCAAGATACTTACATTCCAATGAGAGCAATGTCAGGAAACAGGTGCATACAATTTGCATATGGAATAAATAAGAGGTAATTTTAATGGAGAAAGCACTAACAGCTGGAGTGCCCAGGAAAGTTCTCTTGCAGAAGTATACATTGAATATGAGACATGAAGGAAGTCATAGAACTAAAAGTGAGAGGTGAGGAGGGAGAACATTCTAAGAATGGACAGTAGCATGTGCTACAGTAGATGGAGTGCCATGTGTGGGAAGCAGCAAATAGAGTCATGTGGCTGGATTCAGAGCACGTCAAAGGGAGTAAAGTGCATCAATGTTGGGAAGGTAGGTTGGGGCCAGGTAGTTAAGACTTTGAGTTTTAGATGCCTGTGGAATGATACATTTGAAATGTCCCCACTAGGCAGCTGGTGATGTGGGCCTCAAAGGAAGAGGGAGAACTCTGCATGGAGGTAATGATTAAACCCATGGAGGCTGATGATATTCCCAGTGTGGCACTATAGAATGACAGGGCAGAAAACCCAGGAGAGAACCTTCTACTATACTAATCATGTAAACATAAGATTTGTGAATGTTATTGTACCAATACCCATCACAGTTTTAACAAAATGATATGATAAAAGATAGTAACCCTAGCTCTGACTCAGGTTTAGACATCTGTGCAACTATTTCAAGAATCAAATGTGAAGCCAAACTCCTAGGTGAGTTGGTGGCCCTTGCTAAACTCTTAAAATCTTACTCTATATGCAGTCATGTTTTTTTCTTCATCTGTAAAAAGAAGAGGTTGGATTAGACAACCTCTGGACTAGAGAAGCTCTAAGGCCCAGGCTAGTCCAGGGCCTGGCACTTATGTGAAATGAACTCCAATTAATTAAAGATTCTTCGAGCTCTAAGAGTTTATGATTTTGTAGAAAGCATAGCACCTCTGGAGTCAGGAAGACCTGAATTCAAATATCTCCTTAGACTTTTACTAGCTGTGTGATTCCGAACTAATCTGTTAAGTTAACCCTGAAGACATTTATCCCTGTTTCCTTCAGTTTCTTCATCTTAAAATGATCTAGAAAATGAAATAACAAACTACTTTAGTATCTTTGCCAAGAAAACCTAAATGTGATCAAGAAGAGGCAGACATGACTGAAAATGACTGAACCACACCTTTGTCTTCCAGTACATTCAAAATGAGTTTGTTTGGTTCTCTTTCTTTTGCCTTTTTTTTCCAGTGGAGAACAGGAGGAGGCTGACATCTACCACCAGGCAACATGGAAACACTAAAGACTTGTGGTAAAAGGAAAGGCAAAAGCATAGTCATTGTCCTCCATGTGCTCACATTCTAATGGGAGAGAAGCTGTAAATAACTATGTCCATACAAGTCATATGTAGTATAGACAGAAGATAACATTAAAAGCAAAGAACCAGGATAGAGGGGGAGCAGACACTATTAGGGGAAGGGGCAAAAAGACTGGCATGGATCTGCTGGATTTGATCACTTATATTATTTACTTCACAGACTTTGCAACTATCTATCTCTATATAAACATAGGCTGTTTAAAACACGAATATTCCTTTGCCTTCCGTTTGTAAATAAGTCTTGGGGGTATCCCAGTCCTTTGTGAGGGGTTTTACTGATAAGACAAGTTTAGGATCATTCATAGCAGGGGATGTTAACATGAAATCCATAGATCCCTAAGACATCTATGGATAGATTTCAGGGGCACTATGAACTTGAATGGAAATATGTATATATATATTATATACATACATATATATTAATTTCAGTATAATTGGTTTTCTTTGTAGCCTTTGTATTTTACTTTATGCATTCAAAAACATTCTGAGAAGGGGTCCATAGATTTCATCAGATTGCCACAGGGCCCATCCCTCCCTCTCTATATCCTTCCCTCCCTCCCTCCTTCTTTCTTTCTCTCTCTCTCTCTCTCTCTCTCTCTCTATATATATATATATATATATATATATATATATATCTCCCTTCCTCTCTCCCTCCCTCCCCCCTCTCTTCCTCCCCCCACCACACATACACACACACACATAGCTATGGAGCTCTAATCTAAAAAGTAAATGATAGAAGATTTTAGTCCTGATCTCCAGATCCCAGACATAACAGTTCAGCAGAGATGACTCTGTGTTGATGGGCTCATTGGCATGAGCAGGGATTGTCAAGGGAGGATCACAGAATTTCATAGCTGAAAGGAACCCCAGTGACCACTTAATTGAAACTACAGAACAATGAATGACTGGCATTAAGGGGACTCAGAGGAGACTCCAAGAGTGGGGTATGGGGATAAGAGGATGGAGAGACAGGCAGGGGCAGGAGTGGGGAGGAAGGAAGAGGAAAAGGAAAGGGAGGCCTGTATGTTTGGTTGTACAGGACTGCAATGTTCAGGGTGTGTGCTTTCCCTGAAGACACAAATATTTCAAGGGAAAGGCATTAAATTAAATCACCTGGTAAGAAAAATCACAACAGTTCCCCCTCTCCAATAAAACCAGGACATATTCTCTCATAAATAGACACAGCATGAGTGGGAAGAGGAGGGATGTGTAAGGATCTCACCTAAAGGTCAATCTTGTAGGGAAAGTGTGGAGCTGAATTCCATGTGGTGGGGCAGTTCACTCTTGTGATGTTCCAGCAAAATTGATGTCTTCTCATTGGCCCTGTTTCTGCTCAGTATGGGGTCTGTTGGATACATTTTTGCACAAATTCTCCATTGATGTTGCTGTAACTGATGTCCATTTCCTCTGAGTTGGATCTTGATCTGATGGCTATGTACTGTGTATGTGTTTATAC
>JAQQSK010005242.1:0-30542 GCA_028658325.1 Potorous gilbertii
AGGATCATGCCCTCAGTGGTGACATACACAGCAAAAAAGAAACTTTGTAAAATACAACTAGCAAATGAACTTGTTTTGTTCTTTACTAGAAAACTGACTAACATCTTGGGAGCAAAAACAGTGGAGTAACAAATGTCGCAAAAGGAAAGGTTGCTGAGGAAGAAGTACATGGGGGTGTGGAGTTGCACATTTATCCAGATAATTATGATCATCCCCCAATTCCCTACCAGAGTGACCATGTAAATGACAAAGAAAATAAAAAAGAGAGGGACCTGCAATGTTGGGATTTCAGTCAGTCCCACGAGAAAGAATTCTTTAACAAAAGCAGTGCTGTTGTGTGCTGTTATCTCCCACATTTCTGTGTTAATAGTCCTTTTTCGCATCTAACAAAATACCATTTAAGAATAGACAGAAGTGCTTTTTTCTGGGATCTTGCTTCCATAGAAGGAGATATTAGTTTACATTATCCTGCAAAAGAAAAGTAACAATTTGTTAATGATCATAATGATTGCTTTACTTTCAACTTTTAAATTAGCCCTGGATAGCAATGATCATGTGATGTCACCGCGCTATTATTTCTAAACTTGATCTTAGCCAAAGCTTAAGATGTTTCAATATAATTCGTTTATAGTAACCTTCTGTCAATTATTTCAAGGAACTCACATAACTTGTATCTATATTGGGATGATGACTAAGAAATAAAGGCCTCCTCTTAAAGGTGACTAAACACATTTGCAATATACCTTCAAAAGCATTTTTATTTTGGAGGTTTTGGAAGCCTTGAATTCCTCTCATGGTATGCATTGTTCTTCATCATCTGACAGGATGGAAGAAAATATCTATTCACCAAGACAGTCACCTTCTATAATCTAATTTTTCCCTTTATGGGTATTTTCCCAGTTACTTACTTGACTTTTGAGTCCTTTCTCAAAAGGAGGGTATATTTTGGGGACATGTAAGTTTTTAATTCCTCCAATGTGGCACAATCAAAGGAGAGAAACTGCTCCTCTCCTGGCCTGTGCACTGGTCTGGAGCACTCAAAACTTTTCTGCCCAGAATCTGTGAGTAGAATTCCCTTTCCACAAGCATATTCAGGTCCCTGCTCAGAACTGAGATTCATATCAGCTGCTCAATTCACCCAGGGGCTCTAGGCAGAGTGCAGAGCTACCTCTCAGAGCTGAGATTCAGATACCCCAGGGCCTTTAGGTGGAGGGCTCCAAAAATGGACACTGTAACTGCAGTGGCTGCTGTTGGTAGGCTCAAACGGCATCCCTGTGTCACCCACATAAATGAACTTTCTCACTGACATTTGAAATTGTCTATGGCATTTGTGGGTTGACCAATCTGTGAACAGTTGCCAGTGGAGCCTTGAAGCCTGTTCAGAGACTTGTCCCTGCACCCCTGTGCAGTCCGTATTGGAATGCCCTTTGCTCTGCACCAGTGTGACAGACCTTTCCTGTTGACCTTCCAGGCTTGTTCTGGAAATCTATTTCAATCTGTATTCTTGTAGCATCTGTTGTTTCAGAATTTGTTTAGAGTCATTTTTGCAGGTATTTTGTGGACTATGTGGGGGAGCTTCTACAGGTCCGTCTTTCTACTTTACTATCTTGACTCTGCCCCCTTGAATACTTCTGATTGGTCCCTAATTCAGGCATCCTTAATTATAATCGTTCTGTGGTTTCAGCTCACAACAGCAAGATTCTGAATTACATTTCAACAACAATAAACTCTGTGACAGCGATTTATTTCATGCTTCATTATCATGATCTTAATTCATTCTATGTAACTCCTATGACCTTTCTAAGTCTTATTATCTTCAAAATTTTTATTTTCATTTCATAATATACAATAATATAACATTATTTTTATCCATTAACTTCGATTTATTGCACTATACTGATTACTCAGTTGATATTCTTTCTAATATTTTATAAATACAAAGGTCGTTATGAAAATTTGTTTTTGACCTACTTGTTGAAAAAACCTTGAAGTAAGATCTCTGGATCAAAGTTTATTTGCAGGTTACTTATTTTCAATTAGAATACTGAATATTAATTGTTTTATTTACATTACTTCCGTTCTAAAAAAAGGTATGGCTACTTGGTTTGCTTTTGTATTCCCAAGTTCCTAATATTGAACTTTACACATATTAGGTGCCTACTATATTTTTAATTTAAAGATGACGTAGTGGATAACGTGTCAGGCCTGGTGTCAGGAAAACTCTTCCTCTAGAGTTAAAAAAAAACCTCAGACACTTTCTAGCTCTGTGACCCTCTGACAATGCACTTAATCCTTTTCACTTCAGTTTTCTCATTTGTATAGTGAACTGGATAAGTAAATGAAAAACTACTTCAGTATCTTTACCAAGGAAGCCTCAAATGATACCACAAAATGTCAAATATAGTTAAAAGAAAAGATAACAACAACAAAAAGAAGAGCACTGAAATTTGTTTGCCACTTTTTCCAAAGCTTGTCGTTCACTTTCTGCAGGCATTTCCCCTCAATGTGACCAAAATATTCACACAAAATACATATGGAGAGGTTCAATTAGCTAATAGTTCAATTCTCCAACAGCCTGATGTCTATAAGCCCTTCAGTATCATCTACTCTAGATTTACTTAATGATTATAACCTTCTGTGTTGGGATTCTCAGGGCCAAAGAAACGCCAACATGAGCATGCTACTCATTTAGTTTTTAGCTGTTTTTTCAATACCAGAGTTAGAACTGCATAACCAAATTCAACTACATATTAATAACAAATAAAATGCATTTAATAATGGTCTCTGATTTTCATTTCTCATTGAAAATTTCTGAAGGTAGTGAGATTAAAAACTATAGATGTCTTTTCATGTTGAATAAAACCACTTTGTCAGTCTTCTGTCTCAAAGATCCAGGGGCAGAGTCACGATGGTGGAAGAGAAAGAAGCACATACTCTCGCTCCTCCCACAGAGGGCGTAAAATACCTGTAAAAATTACTCTAAACAAATTCAAGAGCAGCAGAATCCAAAAAATGACAGAGTGAAAGAGATTTCCAGCCCAATGTAACCTTGGAAGACCGAAAGGAAAGGTCCATCACACGAAGAACAAAGCAGAATGCAGCACATGCAACTAAGCCTTGGCAACTCAGTGAAGCAGAAAAAAACCTGGAACAGGCCTCTGGGGAAAAATCCTCAGCAGCAGCAACAGTTTTCTAATTCCTCTACCTACAAAGACCAAAGGCACTTCAAAGTTCAAAGGAAAAGTTTTTCATCCTGGGTGAGAAGGGAGCAGGGTCACCCCTAGCAGTAGTGACAGCAGCGGTGTCCAGTCTAAAACCTGTGGGGGAATTGAGTTGCTGATCTGGGTATCAGTCCTGAGTGGTGGTCTAGAGGTGAGAAAGAGTGATGGCTGGCGTGGTGGAGCTGATAGAGGCTCTGGAAAGGGAATTCTCCTTTCAGATCCTAGGCAGAAAAGCTTTTGGAGGTCCCAGCCAGAGAGCAGACCAGGAGAGGAGTAAACTCCTTCCCCCTGATTAAGTCACCTTGGAGGAACGGAAAACTTACAGGTCCCCAGAGTATAACTTCCTATTGAGAAAGGACTCAAAAGTCAGGTAACTAGCTGGGAAAATGTCCAAGAAAGGGTTACTTTCTTGGCGAACAGATATTTTCTTCCATCATTTCAGACGAGGAAGAGGCCTCCATTAGAGGTCTGCAAAATAAATATGCAATGATCTCAGACCATGGAGGAGCTCAAAAGGATTTTGAAAATCAAGTAAGAGAGGTGGAGGAAAAAATGGGAAAAAAAATGAGAGTGAGGCAAGAGAAATCATGAAAAGCGAGGAAACAGCTTGCTGAAGGAGACCCCCAAAATGATGAAGAAAGTAAAACCTTTCAAATTGTCCAGCTCAATTGGCAAAAGAGGTTCAAAAAGCCAATGAGAAGAATGCTTTAAAAAGCAGGAAGTGTGTTCAAAAGCTTACAGAAGAAAATAATTCTTTCAAAATTCGAACAGAGAATTTGGAAGCTAATGATTTTGTGAGTAACCAAGAAATCACAAATCAAAGCCAAAAGAATGAAAACATGGAAGGTAATGTGAAATATCTCATTGGAAAACAACTGACCTGGAAAATAGATCCAGGAGAGACAATTTAAAAATTATGGAACTACCTGAAAACCCTGATGAAAAAAAGAGGCAGACATCATCTTTCATGAAATTATCAAGGAAAAATGCCCTGATATTTTAAAACCAGAGGAGAAAATGAATTTTGAAGGAATCCACCTATCACCTCCTGAAAGAGACCTGAAAAGAGAAACTCTTGGAATATTGCAGTCAAATTCCAGAATTCATAGGTCAAGGACAAAATATTGCAAGCAGCTAGAAAGAAACAATCCGAGAATTGTGGAAATACAATCAGGATAACATAGGATCTGGCAACTTCTACACTAAGGGGTCAAAGGGCTTGGAATGTGGTATTTCAGAAGTCACGGAAACTAGAATTAAAACCAAGAATCATATACCCAGAAAAACTGAGTATAACACTTCTGGAGAAAAACATGATCATAACATGATAGAGAGATATATGTGTAAGAAGCCGGACTCGGGAGGAGCCAAGATGGCAGAGTAGAAAGATACACAGATGCTTAGCTCCTACTCCACAGCCCATAAAAAACCTACAAAGCAGAACTCTCAACAAATTCTAGAGCAGCAGAAGACACAGAACAACGGAGTGGAGGAGATTTCTGTTCTGTTCTAGAGAGACCTGAAAAACTCACAGGAAATGTCTCTCGCACACCAGACTTGGAGCAGAGCCCAGCCCTGCTTTGGCTGCATGGCACCAAGAGGAGCAAATCTAAGGAGGCTTCAGGGACAGAATCTCCAGTGGCAGCACAGGTCCCTCAACCCATAGGCACCAAAGGTCAGTGAGACAATATTTTTGGCTGGCCAAGAGGGTAGCAGGGTGTCCTATAACTCAGGCCCGATCGGGAGGCAGCAGCGGGAGGTAGCACTGGACAGGGGTTCCCAAAGCAGTCAGTGGCCCGAATCCATTATTGAAGGTCTCCAAGTAAATCCCCTGAGGGAACTGAGTCCTGTGTGGTGGACCTGCCTCACCTGAGCAGCTGATCTTAATCTCAGACTGAATAGCAGTCCCACCCCCTCCAAAATCTCCAAAAGGCTTGGGAGCAGCATTTGAATCTCAGCCTCCAAGTTCTGGCTGGGGCAGAACTGGAGGCAAGGTGGTTGTGGAGAGGAAACTTAGAAGTCACGTAACTGTCTAGGAAAATGACCAAAAAAGGGAAAAATAAGACCATAGAAGGTTACTTTTTAGGGGAACAAGTGTCTCCCCCCATCCTTTCAGATAAGAAAGAACAAGGAATGCTGTCAGAGGAAGGGAAGGCTCATGCTTCCAAAGGGGACTTAAACTTGGCTCAGGCAACAGAAGACCTTAAAAAACAAGTTAGCAGCTTACTAAAGGAGAATAAAAAAAATGCTGAGGAAAACAGCAGCTTTAAAAAGAGGCTAACATAATTGGAAGAAGAAGTCCAAAAAGCCAACGAGGAGAAGGAGGTTTTAAAAAATAGAATTAGCCAAATGAAGAAGAAGATTCAAAATCTCACTGAACAAAATAATTCGTTGAAAGAGAGAATTGAGTCCAGGGAAACCAATGACTATGAGTTAAACCAGAAAGTTAGTAAACAAAACCAAAATTTTGAAAACATAGAAGATGAGGTGAAATAACTCACTGGAAAAACAACTGACCTGGAAAATAAATCCAGGAGAAATAATTTAAAAATAATTGGACTACTTGAAAGTCATGATCAAAAAAAGAGCCTACACATTATCTTCCCTTAAATTATCAAGGAAAACTGCCCCGATGTTAAAGAATCAGAGGGCAAAATGGATATTGAAAGAATTCGTTGTTCACCTCCTGAAAAACCAAACAGAGAATCTCCTAGAAATATTGTGGCCACAGATCAAGGAGAAAATACTGCAAGCAGCTAGAAAGAAACAATTTGAGTACTGTAGAAATACAATCAGGATAACACAGGATCTGGCAGCGTCAACGTTAAGGGACTGAGGGGCTTGGAGTAGGATTTTTCAGAAGTCAAAGGAACTGGGATTGAAGCCAAGAATCACCTACCCAGTAAATCTGAATATAATACTTCAAGGGAAAAAAAAATGGTCTTTCAGTGATATAGTCGAATTTGAAGATTTTATGTTGAGGAAAAGACCAGATCTGTATTTAAAATTTTACGTCCCAAGACAGAAATAAAGAGAAGCATGTAAAAGTAAACAGAAAAGAAAAATCATAAAGGGCTCCCTAAGGCTGAACTGTTTACTTTGCTACATGTAAAGAAAGTATTTTTAACTCTTGAATCTTTTGTCGGTATTTTGGTAGTTGGAGACATTGTATAGACACACTCACACACACATAGATAGACAGAGAGTACAGGATGTGTTATTTCAGAAGAGATGATATCCACATACACACACAAAATAAAATAAAAATAAAGGGGCGAAGGAGGAAAATTATGGGAAGAGAAAGGGAGTAATGGAATGGGACTGGAAAATCTTATTCAATAGAGGAGATAAGGGAGAAGGGAGGAGGGGGAAATAAAGCTACTCTCCTCACGTGTGGCTGAAGGAGGGAATAACATGCTCATTAAATTTGATGTGAAAATTTATATACACCACAGGAAAGTATGAGAGGAGGCGACAAGTGGAGCGAGGGGAATGTTAGAAGGGAGAGCAAATGAGAGAAGTGTGTTACCAGAAATAAACATGTTCGAGAAGGAACAAGGTCAATTGTAGGGGGGAAAATAAGGGGGGATAGCATAGGTCAGAGGGCAATATAATTAGCCTTAAACAACATGATTATTATGGAAATCTCTTGCAAAACAACACATATTTAGTCTATATTGAATTACTTCTCTTCTCAGTGGGACTGGGAAGGGAAGGGGGAGGGAGAGAAGTTGAAATTCAAAGTATTAGAAATGAAAGTTGAGAATTTTTATTGCATATAATCGGGAAATAAGAACTACAGGGACAGGGGTATGGAAATTCATCTTTTCCTGCAAGGAAAGAGAGAAGATGCGGATAGGAGAGGGGTGGGGTGTGATGGATGAGAGGGTACATTTAGGGAAGGAGTAACCAGAATGCAAGGTATTAGGAAAAGGGGGGAGGGGAGTAATGGGGAGAAAAATTGGACATGTTACAAAGTGAGGTAAAAGCAATTAGTATTAAAACAATGGATTGAATTAATTACTGAGAATAAATCAATGACATCTTTAGTTTGGAGAAAAGAATTTCAGTCTAAATTTCCAAGAGGAAGGTAACCTTGGGTAAAATTTGACCCTGATGGAAAAGTCAAGGTTTTAATGGTAAATTTGATTTTATGATTGCCATTTAATCAGGAACTAGAACATGTATAGAAAGACATGTAAGCCACTTAAGACTTGCCTCAAAACATGTTCTTAACCAAAGTGAAACTATAATCATATTTGAAACTTGGTTATTAGGACTTGCCAATTTTAAATGGTATGGGACTATTAAGTGACTGTTCTTCTGAGTCTAACTCCAGGTAGGGGTAGCAAGAAAGGCAATCTGAGCCTCCAATACATGATTCCAGTAAGTTGATGAGATGCTGGTATGAACTGCATAGGTGATCTCAAGGGAAGGGTAGGAGAGCAGCTGTTCGGCTTGGGCTGAGGTGGGCTTCTCAGGACTCAATTTCCCCAATGATACGTGGCAGACTTTAAGCCTGACTGATTCAAGTGGATAATCTAATCCTGCCTGGGGCTAACATGAAGTTGGGGAGATATTGTATCCCTGCAATGTCCTTACTATTGGTGGAAATTTCCTATAGTCAAACGGTTTGTAAACTTAATACCAGATCTATTCAATTATAGATTATGGGTAAGGGAACATCTGCGGTTGTCTAAAATTAAGCTATTAGGCGTAGGAATTTAGAACCAACAACATTGAGTTATGGTCCTTTAACTCTTAGTAATACTGTGGAGACAATCAGGTCAAGAGCTTGTGAAGTTAGAAACATAAATATTATCTGTGTCAGTTGGTTAACAATTAAAAAAAAATTCTTTTGTGGTCCATATTGTAAATGCTTTAAAAAGATGTATCATCTGACCAAAAGATTGAATTGCTTTATCTGTTATAAACTGTGTTGAAACAAAAAAAAAGAAAAAAAATGATATAAAAGACTTTCAAGCATTTTTGATGAAAAGACCATAATTGTATAAAAAATTTGGCTTTCAAAGACATGAAACAAGAGAAGCGTGGAAAGGTAAAAAGGAAAGAGAAATTATAAAGGACTTTATAAAGTTGAACTGTTTACTTTCATACATGGAAAGATAGTATTTGTAACTCTTGAGACTGTTGTCAGCATTTGGGTAGTTGGTGGGATTACATGCACACACACACATACATATATATAGACAGAGAGCACAGAGTGAGTTAAATAGCTAAATTAAGGGGGTAGAGAAGGAAGAGAAATGGAGAAATGGAATGGGCCAAATTATCGCTCATAGAAGAGGCAAAAAAGTTTTTCAATGAGGAGAAAAAGGAGGAGGTGAGATAGAAAAAGCAAAGCTTATTGTTGTCATATTTGACTTAAGGAGGGAATAAGATACTCACGCAATTTGGTATGAAAATCTATCTTACGGGAAATACATGACTATTATGAAATGCTTTGGCATACACACACACACACACACTCATATATAGACACACACACACACACACACACACACACACACACACACACACACACACATATATATATATATATATATATATATATATATATATATATATGTATTGAGTTGCTTGCCTTCTCAGTGGAGATGGGTGGGGAGGGAAGAGGGAAGAGAAGTTGGAATTCATAGCATTAGAAACGAATGTTGAGAACTGTTTTTGCGTACAACTGAGAAATAAGAAATACTGTTAATGGCATATAGAAATCTGTCTTGCTCTACAAGAAAAGAGAGAAGATGGGCATAAGGAAAACGAGGGGTGTGACAGAAGGGAGAGCATATCGAGGCAAGGGATAATCAGAATCAAAACGTTTTGGGGTGCAGGAAGGGGAGATATTGGGAGAACATCTGCAACTCAAAATTTTAAGGAAAAGATTGTCGAAAACTAAAGATAAATAAATAAACATTTTAAAAACTGAAAAACAATAAAAAATGAAAGATCCACAAGCCTGAGAAATGCCTAGATTCCTTAAGACTGGCCAATATGGTAGATTTTTAGAATCACGTCCGCCCTCTATCAGTGCTTTAGTAAACCTTGTCTTTACTGAAAAAATAAAAATAAAATAAAACCACTTTTTATTTGACTACACACTTGTGACCAGTTTTTTCCTTAATTTACTTGATGAAAACCTTAACGTAAAGTGTTCCTTTCCCTAATGAACCAGAAGTTACCTATTTTCACACAACAACAACATCAAACACCTTATATTGTCTTGTAATTTAACCAATGTCCTGGTAAATATGATTCCTAACAAAGCTCTTTGAAATGCCCCCTCCTCTAATTTTCAATACAACAATATTTCTCCTCAAAAAGGAGAAAGATTTATCTTCTGATAATGTAAACTTTTTCAAAACTGGATTTGATCTCATAGTTATTCAGCTGAACACGTATAGTTTGCTTACGATGTCCTGAGAAGTGTGCTAAGAACTTTGGGAAATAATTTTAGATAACATAAGTTTGGGATCCAAAAGGAACCCGAAAGAAAACTTTGAAGTAAAATGAGATATATTCTCTCTTTTGTATTTTTACTTTTCTCTATTTGGCGCCATGTTTAGACATAAGCAGACGAAAATAAAGTATACATATTTACTTGGCTTGACACTTCCATCAGTCATATTTTTAAATGAATATCTTAACCTTGTATGTGTATGTATCTGTGACAGAGACAGACAGACAGAAACAGAGACATAAAGAGGGAGAGAGAGGCAGAAACAGGGACAGAAAGAGAGAGAAGAGAGAAAGGCAGACAGGCAGATAGACTACTCTGGCAATCTAATGAAGTCTATGAAGGATACATATGCAATGACAATGTAAATTTATTTAATTAATATTTAATTGAAAATATTTTAAGTTCATAGAGCAAGGGGTAAAACACTATTTTAAAGCTGTGATTCAATTCCAACTCTTATATTATTTCATGTTCAGTACTCTCCACCATGCTAAAATATCTAGGAAAACAGGAAGTTGATGACTCTGAGTAACATATAGAATCTGGAAAGTCAATGGTAATATTCTTGGATGAAAAGGATAATTTCCTAACAACTCACGTACATTTTCTCAAACATATATATTACAGAACATTCCACTGGGAAACACAGAAAAAGCATATGTTTTTAAATATAAACTTCATAGATCTCCATCTAGTCTCATGTCGAAACTGCAAAAAAGACTGAGCATATTTTGAAAGAATGACAAAATATTTTAAAAAGAATACTTCGTGAAAATGTTGTCCTAAATATTCTGAATGAAAATAGGAAAAATAGAAATAGTTTATGCTCATCTGGGTATAACCAAACAATGAAGACAATTTCTCCCCAGATTCCAAAGTTACTTAATTTAAAGCTTCATAAATTAGACCAGTACAGATATAGATACTTTTTAAAGAAAATATCCTTGGGTAGATATTCTACTATTATTAATTAACATAATTACAAGCTTATCAGTGTGTGATTTTTTTCCCCCAGAAGTTTAGAAAAATCATCTGCTAAAGAATAAAACATCTATGATCTCCCTAAGGTAATGGTCAGGGATGATCCTTTTTATGAAATTTCATTATATCCAAAGGTTTCATCTTGCACCACAGGTAATGCCTCCGCAGTAAAAATACCCTATAGGCCAGTCTCCAGTTTTATGTATAAAGTAATTTTATTTGTCTGTGCTGGGGATGAAAATAGGAGCAGAGTGGGAAAAAGAAATAATCTTAGAGAAGAGACGTGTAATTCTAACCCCAGCTCTGCCGCCGATCCAATGCACATCTCAAGACAACAAGCCTCACTGGACGTGTTCAATGCTTTCATTTGTCAAGTTCGGAAGTTTTACTATGTTATCTATATTTTAACATATTGTAATTAAACAACTATTTGTTAAGTACTACATTTGATACCACAAACAAAAAAAATGAGAAGAAAACCACTATTCAATGAAAGTATATTCTATTAAGAAGATGATAATACTCGTGTTGTTATTAAACAAAATTTAAGAAAGGATAGGGCACAAATAAGATTCGGTTCTCATGCAAGGATTCTCCCAACATGATGCTGAGAGGGAGATGATATGGCATGGATCTCATGTGTTGCTCCTTATACTCTACTTTTATTTAGAGTTTGGAGAAGATTTTGTCCTGGGGCTCTGCCGCCTCTTTAAAAGTATCATCTGTGACGATACCTTAATTTTAAAAACCTACAATTGAAGATAGGTAGCACAGTTCCTTTGAGAAAAGAAAATAAAAGGGACCTTGCTTATTATTTCTGTTGTCCTTGTGTAGGAAGGTAGGGAGGAAGAGACAGACTTAACGATACGGAAACAGAAATTAAGAGACAGAAAATGAGAGAGACAGTGTGACAGAGATGCAGAGATTGAGAGTCACAGAGATAGAGACAGAGATAAAGAGCGATGGAGACAAAAAAAGAAAGGGGGAGAAAAATATGGAAAGAGAGAAAGAAAAATAGGATAAAGACACGGAGACAGAGAGAAATACAAAAAAGAAATGGAGATACAGATATACAGGTTAAAGTCGAAAAGAACAAGAACAAAATGGACACAGAGAGATACAAAGACAGTTAAGTATGGCAGTACCTCAGTGGTAAAATCTGTCCTGTATGACCATTATTTTTCCATTTACTCTGTTTATTTGACTAAAAGTTGGAGTACATGGAAATTGAATGCTAAGGCAGACTGAATCTGCATCAATAGTGGTTGTGGTCACACTGATAAAATCCTCAATTTTTGAAATATTGAGCATGATTTCCCCTGAACTGCAACACATGATGGGTCATTGTGCTTCTCAATTCAATGTAATTTAATTCAATTGCTTTCAACCATCAAAATTCAAACACTTTCAATCCACAAATCATTCACTGAATTCTTGTTGTGGTTGTGGTTCTATGCTGAGTGCTTGGGAAATAAGGAAATTCAATAGTCCTTGCCCTCAAGGACCATAAATCCTACTAGGGGGATGTATGATGGCCGCAAGGAAACACGAGGGAGAATTCCGGAAGAAGAGAGTATATAGATACGAGGAATCAGACGACACTTTGTGTAGGAAATGGTCACTTGGAGTAGGACCCGAAGAGGAAAACTGCTTCAAAGAGTGAGAATTGTACAGACAGTGAATTTTAGGTGTGGAAGATTGTCTATTCAAATATTTGGGAACAGGAAATGAAATGTAAAGTTCAGAGTAAGATTCTCAAAAATGAATATAAATGAGTGAGGATGGTAAGGTAGGGGACTAAAGTATGTAGGTCAGTGCATTTCAAAATTGGGTCTTTGATTTGGAGAATGAGATCATAGATTCATAGTATCATATCCTTCACCTGTGCTCTAAGAATGAATTCAAAAGTGAAATAGAGAATTGAGGAAATGACACTTCTGATTCTGTCCCTGAGTCTTATTTTTAGGAAAAACCGAAAAGAACGTGGACATTCAAGATACGAGGCTGAATCAAGTTTGTTAGAAAAAAATATTCAATTATCCATTTGCATATCCATATCCATTGACGGTTAGGAGTTTTGGAGCAATGTAATACACAGGCAGCATTAAGTGAGCAAACTTACAGCAGTTACAGGAAAATTTAGAATCTTAGTATGACTACCAAATCATACTTACTTCATTTAGCCCAGTAAACATCCAGGTATGAATAACTTGATGATTAGTTAGCTTAGACAAAGAAAATCATTTTTGTTTGCTGCATTATTATTTGGGAACATTATCACTGGCTCCTAGTTCTGAGTCTCAGGCCACTTAATTCTGATTCTCAGTCTACATCATTAAAGTGTCTTTTTTTTTGTCTCCTGGGAGCAGAAATAAATACAGAAATTCATATACTATAGGGTCATTACTTGAATTTTCCACAAGAGAAAAGTGTGCCTCCCTTTGCAGCAGGGAGGACCAAATCAGTACTTCAATTTAGAAGTTTGCTGGATTAGAAAGGAGTATGGCAGAATGGAAGTAGTATTGGTTTAGGTGGGAACAACCTCCGTTTTCATCACTTCTCGGTAGTGTCGTGGCAGTAGTGTAGTGGATGAAATATTGGAGTATGACTCAGTATGACAGAGATTCAATTTCTACCTTGAGTACTTAGTAGTCACATTAACAGGGACAAATCAATAAACTTATATGAGCCCTTATTTGCCTATCTATATTTTTTAATTTAATTTAATTTTTAATTTTATTTTATGTATTTAACTTTTCAAGATTCATTTCCACAAAATTTTGGGTTCCAAATTTTCTCCCTATTTCTCTCCTCCCCCACCACAAAACACCGGGCATTCTAATTGCCCCTACTACCAAACTATCCTCTCTTCTAACATCCCTCCCTTCCCTTATCCCCATCTTCTCTTTTATCCTGTAGGGCAAGATAACCTTCTCTACCCCATTACCTGTATTTCTATTTCCTACTTGCAAAAACTATTGTTTAGGAACAAACAACACAGTTGTTCCTAAAACTTTGAGTTCCAACTTCTCCCCATCCATCCCTCACCACCTATTCCCTTTGGGAAGGCAGGCAATTCAATACAGGCCATATCTGTGTAGTTTTGCAAATGACTTCCATAATAGTCATGTTGTATAAGACTAACTATAATTCACTCCATCCTGTCCTGCCCCCCATTGTTCTTATTCTCTCTTTTGATCCTGTCCCTCCCCAAGAATGTTGACTTCAAATTGCTCTTTCCTCCCACTGCCCTCCCTTCCATCATCCACCCTCACCCAGCTCATCCCCTTCTCCCCCACTTTGCTGTATTATAAGATAGGTTTTCTTACCAAAATGAGTGTGCATTTTACTCCTTCCTTTAGTCGAATGTGATGAGAGTAAACTTCACGTCTTTTCTCTCACCTCCCCTCTTTTTCCCTCCACTGAAAAGTCTTTTATTTGCCTCTTTTATGAGAGATAACCTTCCCCACTCCATTTCTCCCTTTTTCTTCCCAATATATTTCTCTCTCACCCCTTAATTTCATTTTTTAAAGATATGATCCCATCCTATTCAATTCACCCTATGCTCTCTGTCTCTTTCTGTCTCTGTCTCTCTCTGTCTCTCTCTCTCTCTCTCTGTCTCTCTCTCTCTCTCTGTGTGTGTGTGTGTGTGTGTGTGTGTGTAGTCTCACCAAGTACACAGATACTGAAAAAAATTTCAAGAGTTACAAATACTGTCTTTCCACGTAGGAATGTAAACAGCTCAAATTTAGTGAGTCCCTTATCATTTCTCTTTGTTGCTTACCGGTTCATCTTTCTCTTGATTCTTGTGTTTGAAGGTCAAATTTTCTTTTCAGCTCTGGTCTTTTCATCAAGAATGCTTAAAAGTCCTCTATTTCATTGAAATACCATATTTTACCCTAAGGTATTATACTCAGTTATGTTGGGTAGGTGATTCTTGGTTTTAATCCTAGTTCCTTTGACTTCTGGAATATCATATCCCATGCCCATCTATCCCTTAATGTAGAAGCTGCTAGATCTTGTGTTATCTTAATTGTATTTCCACAACACTTGAGTTGTTTCTTTCTAGCTGCTTGCAATATTTTCTCCTTGACCTGGGAACTCAGGAATTTGGCCACAATGTTCCTAGGAGTTTCTTTTTTTGGATGTCTTTCAGAAGGTATTCAGCGGATTCTTTCAATGTTTATTTTACCCCCTGGTTCTAGAATATCAGTTCAGTTTCCTTCAAATTTCATGAAAGATGATGTCTACATTCTTTTTTGATTGTGGCTGTCAGGTAGTCCCTTAATTTTTAAATTATCTCTCCTGGATCTATTTTCCAGATCACCTGCTTTTACAATGAGATATTTCCCATTTTCTTTCATTTTTTCATTCTTTTCACTTTATTTTATACTTTCTTTGTTTTTTTAGTGTCCTTAGCTTTCATGTGCTCTATCCTAAGTTTTAAAGAACTGTTTTCTTCAGTGAGCTTTAGAACCTCCTTTCCCATTTGTCTAATTTTGGTTTTAAAAGCATTCTTTTCATACTTGGCTTTTTGGACTTCTTTTGCCATTTGGGTTAGTCTACTTTTAAAAGTGTTATTTTCTTTATGATATTTTGGATCTCCTTTAGCAAGCTGTGGACTCCCTTTTCATGATTTTCTTTCATCGCTCTCACTTCTCTTCTCAATTTTTTCCTCCACCTCTCTTAGTTGGTTTTCAAACTCTTTTTTCAGCTCTTCCGTGGTCTGAGATCATTGCATATTTTTTGGAGGTTTTGAATGTAGCACCTTCACTTTTATGTCTTCATCTGATATTATACTTTGTTCTTCCTCACCTGAAAGATGGAAGAAAATATCTTCTTCCAAAGAAAGTACCCTTCTATAGTCCTATATTTTTTTTTCTTTTTTTGCGCATTTTCCCATTGAGTTCATTCACTTTTGATTCCTTTGTTAAGTGGAGAGTATGCTCTAGAGACCTATAAGTTCTCAATTGCTCCAAGGTGGCATAATCAAGAGAGAAGAGTTTACTCCTCTCCTAGCCTGTGCTCTGATCTGAGGGCAACCACAAGCACTCTTTTTTGCCCTGAAACTCTGAGTAGCATTTCCTCTACAGAGTCTCCATTAGGTCCATTGCATCCGTGCTCCTCCTCACCCTAGAAAAACCGCTCAGGACTGAGACCCAGATAAGTCTCTCAATTCCCCCAGGATCTTTAGGCAGAGTGCCTGACAAATGGATGCTACTGTCGCAGTGGCAGCCACCACCTTGAGGCTGGGGCTGGAGCCAGACCCTACTCCCTTCTCACCCAGGTGAAAGAACTTTCTCACTGATCTTTGAAACTGTCTTTGGCATTTGTGGGTTGAGAAATCAGAGAACTGCAGTTTCTGCTTGTCATTCTACTCCCTGAAACGTGTTCCAGTCCTGTCACTTCCTCTTGGTAAAGATTAGGCTGAGGTCCACCTGGTACCAGACCTTACAGGCTATTTTGGCCTGGAAATCTCTTTCACTCTGTCTCCTTGTGACTTCTGCTGCTCTATAATCTGTTTAGTCATTTTTACAGGTATTTTATGGAGTATGGGGGGAGAGTAACAGCAGGTCTGGCTTTCTACTCCACCAGTTTTGGCTCTGTCCTCATCCTGTCATTAAGTATTAGGGTCTACTTCCTTAATATCCCTAAGCTTTAGAACAGACAAACTTAAGTAACCACAAGAAATATAGCCTTTGACATGTATATGGGTAATGTATAACTGAATTACATATATGTTTTTATTTCCTGATTTGTCCTTTCACTTTCCTTCACTTTGTGGCAATCAACATTAGAAAAATGACTAAGTTTACATTTTCCATTGAACCTTGATGTCACTTTACATGACATGTTCTCCTTCAGGGTTGTCAGTTCTTCTTCATATCCCTTTTCCCTTACTCCTTCCCTCTCTTGCTTTCCTCTTTCTTTCCTTCTTCCTTCCCACTTCCTTCATTTCATTACTTTGTCTTTCCTCCCTCCTTTCCATCCTTTGTGTCTTTCATCCTCCTTTCTCTCTGTTTCGGTCTTCCTCCCTCTTTCCATTCTTTCCTTCTTCCCTCCCTTCCTTCATTATTTCTTTCCTCCCTCCTTCCTTTCCTTCCTTTCTGTCTCACTTTCTCCAAACATACCTCCCTCCATTTCAATTTCCCTACCTTCCTTTTTTTCTTCCTATTCCTCCCTTACTATACTTTTCGTTTTCTCCTCTTTATGTCCTCTACACATAGACTCAAGCATCTTGAGCCTTTTAATTATCATCCATTTGACTTTCTCAAAATTATAAATATCTTTTTAAATTTTTAAAAATTATTTGCTTATTTATTTTTATTTTTTAGCTATCACTGATACCAGATTGTGAATTTTAAATTTTTTCCCCACCCCCTCCATTCCCCCTTCCCAGATGGTGTGGAATCTGATATAAGTTATACATGTGTTAAATACATTTCCACATCATGTTGTAATGAATAATAAGAACAAAAGGGAAAAACCATGTGAAAGAAGAGAGAGACAGAGAGAGAGAGTGAGAGAGAGAGAGAGAGACAGAGACAGAGACAGAGACACAGAGAGAGAATTTTACGTATCTATATGCATTCAGATTCTTTTGTTCTTTCTGTGGATGGGAGAACATGTTCCATCATGAGTCTTTTGGAATTTTCCTACATGTTTGTATTGTTGAGAGAAGCTATATTTATCAAAGTTGGTCATCACACAGTGGGGTGTTACTGTGTACAGTATTTTCCTGGCTCACCTCTCCTCATTCAGCATCAGTTCATGTGAATCTTCTTTAGATTTGTGTTTCCCTGAAATCTGTCTACTCATCATTTCTTATAGGATGCCATCACATTTTATGTATGACAACTTGAATTCTTTGAATTCATGGGCATCTTGGGCATCTCCTCAATTTCCACATGTTGGCTACCACAGAAAGAACTGTTATAAATATTTTTGTGCAAGTCGGTCCTTTTCTCATTTTATTATGATCTCTTTGGGACACAGACCAAGCAGTGATACTTCTGATTCAAAGGGCATGCACAATTTCATGATTTTTTTAAGGCGTAGTCTCAAATCACTCTCCAGAATGGTTGGATCATTTGACAACTCCACCAATAATGCATCCGTGTTCCAATTTTCTCACATCTCCAACATTTATCATCTTACTATTTTGTCATGTTAAGCAATCTGATAGGTGTGGTATACTTCAGATTTATTTTAATTTATATTTATCTGATCAATAGTGATTTACAGCATTATTTCATAGGAGTGTAGG
Source organism: Potorous gilbertii (assembly GCA_028658325.1). NCBI lineage: Eukaryota > Metazoa > Chordata > Mammalia > Diprotodontia > Potoroidae > Potorous > Potorous gilbertii. The sequence goes on from JAQQSK010005242.1 coordinate 17,948, forward strand.
TAGCTTTCATTTCTTTCTCTGGAAACTACTTATTTGTATCGTTTGACCACTTATCAATTGGGGAATGACATGCCTTCTTATAAATTTAACAAAATTCTCTGTATATTTTAGAGATGAAAGCTTTATCACAGACGCTGGGTATAAAAATGTGTTTGCCAGCTTTCTGCTTTCCTCCTAGCCTTAGTTGCATTGACTTTATTTATGAAACAAAAACTAATTTAATGTAGTCAGAATTAGTCATTATGTATTTCATGATGATCTCTATCACTGTTTTGTCATAAATTTCTCTGTTCCACGTAAATCTGAGTGATTCACTTTCCCTTGCTTTCCTAATTTGCTTACAGTATCCCTCTTTATATCTAACTTGTGTACCATTTTGACTTTATTTTGGTATACTTTGTAAGATGTTGGTCTACTCCTACTTTCTGTCATTGTTTTTCCACTTTTCCCAACAGTTCTTGTTCTATAGTGAGTTCTTATCCAGGAAGCTGCAGTCTTTAGACTCATCAAGTAGTCGATTATGACAGCTATGGACTACTACATCTTGTGTACATCGTATATTCCACTGAATCACAATTCCATTTCATAACCAATTACAAGGTTTTTGATGATTGCTGCCTTATAATACAATTTAAGATCTGGTATGATGAGACTACCTTCCCTTGTTCTGCTTTTCATTCTTTCCCTTGATAGTCTTGACCTTTTGTTCTTCCAGATGCATTTTGTTTTATTTTTCCTAGCTCTATAAAATTACTTTGGGTAGTTTGATTGGTATGGCACTGAATAAGTAAATTAATTGAGAATTTTCATTTTTACTTTATTAGCTTGGCCTATCTGTGAGCGACTGAAATTTTTTTCTAGTTATTTACATTTGACTATTTGTGCGAAAAATGTTTTGTAACTGTACTCCTATAGTTCCTGGGTTTATTTTGGCAGGTAGACCTTTCCCACTGATCCCTCAAGCATCCCAAGCTAAAGGAATGCTCCACACTCTTTGTTTAGTCATTGTTTCTAGCTCTGCTACTCTCATAGTTTTTCTGGGAGCATATTTTCTGTTTTTTTATATAGGTCAATAAGGGAGAGTGAAAGTGGTTGACTGTTTACTTTACCATCTTAACTCCCAGAAAATTCCTGGATTCTTTCAATTACTGTATTAGTGGCTGGTTCTAGGACATCGGGGCAATCTTACTTGATAATTTCTTGAAAAATGCAGACCAAGTTCTCCTTTTGATCATGACTTTCAGGTAATCCAACAATTTTTAAATTATCTCTCCTGGATCTATTTTCCAGGTCATCCGTTTTTTGTTTTTTGCTTTGAAATGAGGAATTTTTCATTTTTTTTCTATTATTTCATTCTTCTAATTTTTTTTTTTTGATGTCTCGTAGAGTTATTAGCTCCCACTTGCCTAGTTCTTATCTTTAAGGAATTACTATTTTCAGTTAGAGTTTGTACCTCTTTTTCTATTTTGTCAATTTTATTTTTTAAGGAATTGTTTTCAGTGTATATTTTTCTCTATTTGACCAATTGTATTTTTAAGGGATTATTTTCTTCAGTTAATTTGTGTCCTTTTTTTCCCAAGATGGATGAGTCAGCTCACAGCTCTGCCAACATCAAGTGTTGCAAATTTCTCACATCATCTCCAAAATTTACTATCTTCCTGTTTTGTCATGTTAGCCAATCTTATAGGGGTGATGTGCTACCTCAGAGTTGTTTTGATTTGCATCTCTCTAATCAATAGTGATTTAGAGCGTTTTTTGTATGCTCTTTCCTTCTTTCCATCCCTGACTTACTTCCTTCATAACTTCTATTCTGCCTTTGTTCTTTCTTTCCTTTTCTTTCTTTTAAATACTTTTCTTCTTTCCTTCTTGGCTACATTACTTCTCCTCCCTTCTTCTATTTACTTTTGTCTATTCTTCCTAATAATTCTATCCCCACCAAATGTAGTATCACCATCAGGTTCACAGATCCAATGTGATAGAAACTGCATTTCTTTTCACCTAAGACAACAATAGTAATATTGGAATATTTTGCATTCTTTTGTCTGCATGCACAGTTGATGTCAACATAAATACATTTCTTTGATATATCCTACTACCTTAAAAGTTGGTTGAGTCTACTTTTCTTTTTCGGTTTAGTTCTAGATCTGATGAGTAAACTTTGCATCTTTCTGGGTAAAATGATTGCTACTAAGATGGTAGAGTAGAAGGATGGACCTGTAAAAGCTCCCCTCCGTAACCCATGACTCTAAATACATTCTAGAGCAGCAGAAACCACAAAACTACATAATGGAAGAGATTTCCAACCCAAGACAGGCTGGAAAGTAGACAGGAAAGGTCTATCACACAGGGAATGGAGCACAGCATAGCCCGGTCTTGGTCATGGTATGTCACGAACAGGACTGGAACAGGCTTCAGGGGCCAGAATCCCAGTCACCAGCAGATGTTCCAAGACTACTCAATCCAGAAATGCCAATGAAAGTTTCAACTGTCAGTGAGAAAGCTCTTTGACCTGGGTGAGAAGGGAAGAAGGTCTGACCCCATCTGCAGCAGCAACTGCAGTGAGAGTATCTACTTTTGGAGCTCTCAGCCTAAAGCCCTGGGGAAAACTGAGTGACTTAGCTGGATCTCAGACCTGAGTGACACTTCTGGGTTGATGAAGAGTGCTGGTGTGGTGGAGCTGGAGGAGATTATGGTGAAGGAAATGTATTCACAGACCCTGGGCAGAACAGAGTGCTTGTTCACAGACAAGAGCAAGGGCCAGATGGGATTAAACACCTCTCCCTTGAATGTGCCACCTTGGAGGAACTGAGAACTTATAGATCCCTAGAGTATACCCTCCTCTTGACAAGGGACTCAAAAGTCAAGGAAGTGGCTGGGAAAGTGCACAAAAAATGGAAAAAAATAAGACAATAGAAGACAACTTTCTTGGTGAAGTTATTTTCTTCCATCCTTTCAGATGATGGAGAACAAAGTATAGCATCAGAGGAAGACCATAAAGTCAAAGTTTCTGCATCCAAAACATCCAAAATAAATATACAATTCTCTGAGGGCATGGAACAGCTCAAAAGATTTTGAAAATCAAGTAAGAGTAACAGGAAAAATTGGGAAGAGAAATGAGAGTTATGCAAGAAAATCATGAAAAGTGTGTCTCCACATGCTAAAGGAGATCGAAAAAATACTGAAGAAATTAACACCTTTAAAAGTAGGCTAACTCAATTGGCAAAAGAGTTCCAAAAAGCCAATGAGCAGAACAAGGTTTGAAAAATGCAAAATGAGCCAGATGGAAAAGGAAGTTCAAAAGAATACTGATGAAAATATTTCTTTAAAAAATACAATAGAACAAATGGAAGTTAATGACTTTATAAGATACCGAGAAATTACAAAGCAAAACCAAAAGAATGAAAAAAATAGAAGATAATGTGAAATATTTTCTTTTTTAAAAATAAATTTATTTATTTAACTTTTTATACTCATTTTCACAAAATTTTGGGTTCTAAATTTTCTCCCCATTTGTCCCCTACCCTCACCCCAATACACCAAGGATTCTAATTTTGTCCATCACCAATCTGCCCTCTCTTCTATCATCCTTCCCTTCCCTTGTCCCCATCTTCTTTTTTGTCCTATAGGGCCAGATAACTTTCTATTCCCCATTACCTGTATTTCTTATTTCCTAGTAGCAAGAGCATTACTCAGTATTTGTTCTTAAAACTTTGAGTTCCAACTTCTCCCCATCCACCCCTCCCCACCCATTCCCTTTGGGAAAGCAGGGAATTCAATATAGACCATATCTGTGTAGTTTTGCAAATGACTTCCATAATAGTCGTGTTGTGTAAGACTAACTATATTTCCCTCCATTCTATCCTGCCCCCCATTGCTTCTATTCTCTCTTTTGATCCTGTCCCGTCCTAAGAGTTGATATCAAATTGCTCCCTCCTCCCATTGCCCTCCCTTCCGTCATCCCCCCCCCGCTTATCTCCTTCTCCCCCACTTTCCTGAATTGCGAGATAGGTTTTCATCCCAAAATGAGTTTTCATTTTATTCCTTTCTTTAGTCAAATGTGATGAGAGTAAACTTCATGTTTTTCTCTCAGCTCTCCTCTTTTTCACTCCACTGAAAAGTCTCCTGCCTGCCTCTTGTATGAGAGATAATTTGCCCCATTCCATTTCACCCTCTCTCCTCTCAATGCATTTCTCTCTCACTGTTTACCTTCATTTTTTAAAGATATGATCCCATCCTATTCAATTCACTCTGTGCCCTCTGTCTGTGTGTGTGCATGTGTGTATGTGTGCATGCGTGTGTGCATGTGTGTGTAATCACATCAAATACCCAGATACTGAAAAGTTTCAAGAGTTACAAATATTGTCTTTCCATGTATGAATGTAAACAGTTCTACTTTAGTAAGTCCCTTATGGCGTCTCTTTTCTGTTTACTTTTTCATGCTTCTTCTCATTCTTGTGTTTGAAAGTCAAATTTTCTTTTCAGCTCTGGTCTTTTCATGAAGAATGCTTGAAAGTCCTCTATTTCCCCAACTGCTGCCTCACGAGGGGGCCTGAGTTGTGGAGACACCACGCTCCCTCCTTGGCCAGCCAAAAAGAGTCTCTCACTGACCTGTTGTATCTGTGGGCGGAGGGACCTGTGTGGCCAGTGGAGATTCTGTCCCTGAAGCCTGCTCAGATCAGCTCCTCTTGATGCCATGGGGCCAAGACATGGCTGAGCTCTGCTCTGGGTTGGTGCACAACTTTTGCTGATGGTTTTTCAGGGCTCTCTGGAACAGAAATCTCCTCCACTCCGTTGCTGCACGACTTCCACTACTCCAGAATTTGTTTGGAATTCTTCTTTATAGGTATTTTATGGGCTGTGAGTTTGTAGCTAGCATATGTGAATCTTTCTTCTCCGCTATCTTGGCTCCTCCCCTGAAATGTTTTCTTTGAGAAACAACTGACCTGGAAAATAGATCCATATACGGAATTTAAAAATTATGGGACCACCTGAAATTCAAGATAAAAAAAAAACATCCTAGACACCATCTTTCATGAAATTATCAAAGAAAGCTGCCGTGCTATTTTAGAACCAGAGGGTAAAATAAATATTGAAAGAATACACCGATCACCTCTTGAAAGAGACCAGAAAAGAGAAACTCCTAGGAATATTGCATCCATATTCCAGAGTTCGCAATTAAGGAGAAAATCTTGCAAGCTGTCCGAAAGAAACAATTCGAGTGTTGTTGAGGTACAATCAGGATAATACAAGATCTGGCAGCTTCTACATTAAGGGTTTGAAGGTCTTGGAATATGTTATTCCAGAAATCAAAGGAACTAGTACTAAAACCAAGAAGCACCTACCCAGCAAAACTGAGGGTAATACTTCAGGGGGAAAATGGTAATTCAATGAAATAGAGGACTTTTGAGCATACTTCATGAAAAGATGAGAGAGGAATAGAGAATTTGATTTAAAAACACAAGAATCAAGAGACACATGAAAATTTAAACAGGAAAGAGTAATCATAAGAGGCTTACTAAAGTTGAGCTAGTTATGGAAATGTAACATTTTAACTCCTGAGAATTTTCTCAATCTTTGCTTATTTGGAGGGATTATACAGATATGAATAGACAGAGGGCACATGGTTAGTTGAATAGGAAAGGATGATACCTAGAAAAAAAGAAATCAAGCAGAGAGAGAGGAAAATACTGGAAGGAGTAAGGGAGGTATAGAATGGGGCAAGTTAACTCTCGCAAAAGAGACAAGAAAAGCTTGGTACGTGGAATGGAAAGGGATGAGATGAGGGGAAAAGTGAAGCTTACTCTCATCACATTTGATTTAAGGAGGGAATAACATTCACATTCAATTTGGTAGGAAAATACATCTCACACTACAGGAAAATAGGGGAGGAGGTGATAAGTGGGGTGGGGAGGATGATAGAAGGGAAGGCAAAGCAGAGGAGGGAGTAATTAGAAGTAAACGCTTTTGGGGAGGGACAAGGTGAAAACAGAGAGTAGAATAAATTTGGAGCACAATACGATGGAGCAAAATATAGTTATTTTTACGCAACATGGCTATTATAGGAGTCGTTTGCAAAACTTCACATATATAACCTGTGTAGAATTTCTTACCTTTTCGGTAAGGATGTGTGGGGAGGGAGGAAGGGAGAAAAGCTGGAACTCAAAGTTTTAGGAATGAAGGTTGAGAGTTGCTTTTTCATGCACCATGGAAATAAGAAATACAGGCAATGGAATATAGAAATCTAACTTGCCTACAAGAAAAGAGAAAAGATGGAGATAAGGGAAGGGAGAGGTGGGATAGAAGGCGGGGCAGATTGGGGAAGGGATAATCAAAAGGCACTATATTTTGAAGTGGGAGGAGAGAAGAGATGGGGAGAAAATTTGGAACTCATAATTTTGTTGAAATGAATGTTGAAAACTAAAAATAAATAAACATTTAAAGAATGGAAAAAAATTGACCAGTATTTTTACGAAGTCTTTAAGCTTCATGAGCATAAGGGTTGGACATTATTTAACTTTGATATCACTACCACATATTAGTTATAGATTACGCATATTTTAGAACCAATGAATATTTTCATCATTCAGAAATATTTAGTCTCATTTTTCTCAATCTTTTTTTTTGAGGAGGAAGAGTAAGAGGAAGGGAAATATCAGTGGACGTCATGTAGTAGAACAACCTGACATGAAACAAAAAGTAGAGACCATAGCCCATACCAGGTGAATCTATTGTGTACCAATTACTGCCATGTATAATTCTTTCCACTTATCCATCTGATATAACCATTTGACATCACATAAAAAATCAACTGAGATGTTTCCTGAAAACACAGTCTACTTCTAATTTTGCTAAATAGCAAAATACGGAAATGAAAATTTTCAGTTTTGATAACTTAGGACACATCATGGACAAGTCTCTCATTAATTCATTTGCCATTTGAAATTTTCCAAGGAGTAGAACAATTGCTCCAATTTAAGAAATATTTTCCCTGCAACCACTGGTCATTAGAATTTCTCAAGACTGGAGACTTGAAAACAAGGGTGTATGTAAAGTTCAGGAGGACTATTACCTCTGGTCTGAGATATTGTTTGGCCCTTTTCAGAGCTTCTTGTCCACCTTTAGTTTTACTTCTTGCCTAACTCTCATCTAGATCTCCAAGAAGCTGTAGCAATGTGCACCATTTACATCCCAGTAAAACTGTGTTGGATCACTAGATAAGCCAAGTTGAAGGTAAAAAAAAGGTATCAAACATGTTAAAAGTCAGAATGTTTACCCCAAACAGGTGGAGATATCCCCCAGTGGAATGGGTGAATGACAACTTGTTCCAAAAGGCATGAAGACAGCTGAAGCCAGTACTGTGGAACAGTTTGAACTCATACAGATATCAAAGACATCAAAGTTATCCTCTACATCCTGGGTATTCACCAGGCATGCTGACTTTTGTCTTGTCACTGGATTTTAATGACTCTGGAAGAGAGAATGCAGCTGAAGGAATTGGTCAACTCTGTCACTAAATAAAAATTTGGAAATTTGTCTCCTGATAATCCAGTTCTCTTCCTTCCCAGTGAATTTTCTTTTTTTGTAGCAATAGGAAATTTATTTATTTTTAATAGTTTTATGTATTTATTTTTAGATTTTTGTCATTCATTTTCGCAAAATTTTGAGTTCCAATTTTTTGCCCCACACCATAACGCTTTGTGTTCTGATTACCCCTTCCCTCAAAGTGCCCTCTTTTACCATACCCTACCCTTCCCTTATCCCAATCTTCTCTCTTTTATTAGAGCAAAATAATTTTTCCCCATTACCTGTATTTCTTGGTTCGCAGTTATATGGAATAAAAATTCTCAACATTGATTTCTAATAATTTGAATTCCATCTTCTCTCTCTCCCTCCCCACCCATCCCCACTGAGAAGGCAAGCAATTCAGTATAGGCTATATATGTGTCGTTTCGCAAAAGTATTCCATCATACTCACGTTGTGTAAGAGTAACTACATTACCCTCCATCCTACCTTGTACCCTTTCTGATTTCTCATTTGACCTTGTCCCTTCTCAACAGTGTTTATTTCTAGTTACTCCCTTCTCCCATTTGCCCTCCCATCTATCATCTCCCTCAAACCACTTGTCTCCTGCTCCCCTACTTTCTCTAAGTGGAAGATAGATTTTCACACCAAATTTGAAGCCCATTTTATTCCCTCATTAAGCCATATGTGAAGAGTGTAAGCTTCACTTTTCTCTTCTCTTCTTCTCCCTTTTCTCCTCCATTGAAAAAATTTTTTAAATCTCTTTTATGAGTGGTAGTCTGTCCCATTCCATTTCTCCCTTTCTCCTCCCAATATTTTCCTCTTTCATCCCTTAATTTTATTTTTTAATGGATATCATCTCTTCTGATTCAACTCAACCTGTACTCACTGTCTATGTGTGTGTGTGTGTGTGTGTGTGCGCGCGCGCATGACCCATAACTTACCCAAATACTGAGAAAAGTCTCAAGAGTTACAAATATTTTCTTTCCATGTAGGAATGTAAACAGTTCAGCTTTACAAAGTATTTTATGACTTCTCTTTCTTGTTTACCTTTTCTTGCTTATCTTGACTCTTGTGTTTGAAAGTCAAATCTTCTATTCAGTTCTGATCTGAAAGTTCTTTATATCACGGAATGACCACTGTTTCCCTTGATGTATTATAGTCAGTTTTGCTGAGTAAGTGATTCTTGGTTTCAATCCCAGTTCCTTTGACTTCTGGAATATCCTATTCCAAGCTCTTCAGTTCCTTAACGTAGGAGCTGCCAGATCCCGTATTATCCTGATTACTTTTCCACAAATTGAATTGTTTATTTCTAGCTGCTTGCAATGTTTTCTCCTGGACCTGGGAACTCTGAAATTTAATCACAATATTCCTAGAAGTTTCTGTTTTCAGGTCTCTTTCAAGAGGTGATCAGTGAATTCTTTTGATATTTATTTTGCCCTCTGGTTCCAGAATATCAGTGCAGTTTTTCTTGATAACCTAATGAAAGATAATATCTAGAGTATTTTTTTTGACAATGGCTTTGAGGTAGTCTCATAATTTTTAAATTGTCTCTCCTGGATCTATTTTTCAGGTGAGTTGTTTTTCCAAGGAGATGTTTGACATTATCTTCAATTTTTTTCAGTCTTTTGGTTTTGTTTTGTAACTTCTTGGTTTATTGTGTACTCATCAGCTTCTATGAATTCCACTCTCATTTTTAAAGAATTATTTTGTTCAGTGAACTTTTCAACCTCTTTTTCCATTTGGCTAATTCTGCTTTATGAAGCCTTCTTCTCCTCATTGACTTTTTGAATCTGTTTTTCCAATTGATTTAGACTCTTTTTAAAGGTGTTATTTTCCTCAACAGTTTTTTTGCTTCTCCTTTAGCACCATGATGACTCATTTTTCAAGCTCTTCTATGACCTGATCCCATTTCCTATTCACTTTTGAGGTACTGGAGGCAGAAACCTTGACTTCTTCTGACAGTATGCATTTTTCTTCCTCTTCTGAAAGGATGGAAGGGGATACATGTTCACCATGAAGGTAACCTTCCATGGTCTTATTTTTCCCCCTTTTTGGGCATTTTCCAAAACTAGTTACTTGACTTCTGAATCCTTAGTCAAGAGGAGGGTCCTAGCTCTCCTCCTCCTCCCAGGAACTTGCTCAGGGATGAGACTCAGCTCAGCTGCTCAATTCCATCAGGGGTTTTAGGCTGGGGTGGGTCCACCAATGAGGGCTGAGGTTCAGATGCCCTTCTCAATGCCCCCAGAGACTTTAAGCTGAGCCAGTTGAACAATGAACCCAGGCTACTTCTGTGGCCGTCAAAGCAATTTGTGACCCACTGCTCTGAATGCCACCCCCTCTGCTGCCTCCTGGGGCTAGTGCCAGGGGAATTCCACTCCTCTCCTTCCCAGCTGGTAAAGCCCTCATATGCTGACCTTTGAAGATTTCTTTGTCTCTTGTGGTTTGAGGGATCTAGGATCCTCCCTGCTGGGGATTCTTTCCTGAAGGCCTGTTCCTCCCCATGTCTACATCCAGGGCTGGGCTCTGCTCAGTTCAGAATTCTGTGGGACAGACCTCTCCTCTTGGGCTTCCAGGTTCCCTTTGCCTGGAAATCTCTTTACCTCTGTCTTTCTGTGGCTTCTGCCACCCTAGAATTTGTTGAGAGAAATTTTTTTACAGGTATTTTGTTTTGGGGATAGCTCTAGCATCTTTCTACTTAGCCATCTTTACTTTGTCCCATCAATGAAATTTCTTAATGCTTAGAACTATCCGAAAGTTCAAAAAACTTTCTCAGAGAGTAGTGGGGTGACTAGAGGTGTCCATAGCCATCTTTACTTTGTCCCATCAATGAAATTTCTTAATGCTTAGAACTATCCGAAAGTTCAAAAAACTTTCTCAGAGAGTAGTGGGGTGACTAGAGGTGTCCAAACTTACTCTAGGTGATGATTTGTTGGGGCCATATTACAAATCAGTTATTCTTTAAGCTACATATATTTTAGGGCCCTTTTTAGCTCTAAGATACTGAGAAATTTCTTATTCTATGGCATTATTGGTTTGGAGATAGGCTGTCCAACATAATTTTGAATGTATTTTTCACATCTTTGTTTCTCAAAGTGTATATAAAAGGCTTAAACATGGAGAAAACTACAGTATAAAAACGACAGTCACTTTACCTGTGTTTGAGGATCATTTTGATTAATTTGTGGGACATAAGTACATTAACACAAGTGGCCTGTAGAATAAATTTACAGCTACTGGGTGGGAAGCACAAGTAGAAAAGTTCTTAATTTTTCCTCCAGATGATTTGATGTTCAGGTCTGTCATTAGGAAACTGAAGTAAGAAATGAAAATGAGCACAAAAGTGCTGGTCTGGGTAAAGCTATATAAAGCAAGGATCAGAAGTTCATTGACGGAGATGCTGGCCCAAGACAAAGCTAGTAATGGTGGTATGTCACAGAAAAAGTGATTTCTAACATGGGAAGTGCAGAATGACAAACTGAATGTCAGAGATACATGGACCAGTGAAAATATGCCTCCATTGAAATAAGCCACGATAATGAAGAAAACACACACTTTCCTGGACACAGGTGTTGGATTCGTCAATGGTTTATAGACAACTGTATAGCAATCCAAAGTCTTCACAGCTAGAATCAGACATTCCGCATCAACAAAGCAAGCAAGAAGTACATTTGGGGGGTGGAGCCAAGATGGTGGAGTAGAAAGAATCACATATGCTAGCTTCGAAACCCCAGCCAATAATTATCTATAAAAAGAACTCCCAACAAATTTTGGAACAGTGGAGCCATGCAGCAATGGGTTGAATATTTCCATTCCAGGGAGCCCTGAAAAACCGATCCCAAAGGTCCATCGTGCACCAGACGGGAGCAGAACACAGCCCTGCCCTGGCTGCACAGCATGGAGAGGAGCAGGCAGATCCAATAAGCTTCAGGGACAGAATCTCCAGCGGCCAGGAAGATCCCTCTACCCACAGATGGACAGGTCAGTGAGAGAGATGTTTGGACGGGCTGAGAGGGGAGCGGGGTGTCTCCATGACTAGGGCCCCCACAGGAGGCATCAAAAGAGGCAGCAGTGGCCAGAGGGTCCCAGAGCAGGCAGGAGGTCCGCAGCAGCTCCATTATGGAAGGTCTCTGCACAAATCCCCTGAGGGAACTGAGCCTGGGAGGTGGCCCTGCCCCCACCTGAGCAGTAGAAATTAAGCTCCCATTGAATAGCAGCCAGGCCTGCTACTGAAAGTTCTGTGACTGGGGAGCAGCATTTGAATCTCAGACCCCAAGCACTAACTGGGTGGATATAGGTGGGGGTGGACAGGACTGTCAGAAGTCAAGTAACTGGCTGGGAAAATGCCCAGAAAAAGGAAAAAAATAAGACCATAGAAGGTTACTTTCTTGGGACCACATGATTCCACCATTCATCTCTGATGAAGAAGACCAATGCTTATCATCAGGAAAAGACATAGGAGTCAAGGCCTCTGTATCCCAAATATCTGAAATAGATATCCAATGGGCTCAGGCCTTGGAAGAGCTCAAAAAGAATTTGAGAATCAAGTTAGACAGGTGGAGGAAAAACTGGGAAGAGAAATGAGAGAGATGCAGGAAAAACATGAAAAACGGGTCAATACCTTAATAAAGGAGACCCAAAAAATGCTGAAGAATATAACAGCTTGAAAAATAGGCTAACTCAATTGGCAAAAGAGATTCAAAAAGTCAATGAGGAGAAGAATGCTTTCAAAAGGAAAATTAGCCCAGTGGAAAAAGAGGTGCAAAAGCTCACTAAAGAAAATAGTTCTCTCAGCATTAGAATGGAATAGATGTAGGCTAATAACTTTCTGAGAAACCAAGAAATCACAAAACAAAACCAAAAGAATGACAAAATGAAAGAGAATATGAAATACCTCATTGGAAAAAAAAAAACTGACCTTGAAAATAGATCCAGGAGAGACAATTTAAAAATTATGGGACTACCTGAAAGCCATGATCAAAAAAAGAGCCTAGACACCATCCTTCATGAAATTATCAAGGAAAACTGCCCTGATATTCTAGAACCAGAGGGCAAAATAAGTATTCAAGGAAT
>JAQQSK010005242.1:31042-50205 GCA_028658325.1 Potorous gilbertii
AATCAGGATAACAAAAGATCTAGCAGCTTCTACATTAAGGGATCAAAGAGTGTGGAATAGGATATTCCAGAAGTCAAAGGAACTAGGACTAAAACCAAGAATCACCTACCCACCAAAACTGAGTATAATACTTCAGAGGAAAATATGGTCTTTCAATGAAACTGAGGACTTTCAAGCATTCTTGATGAAAAGACCAGAGCTGAAAAGAAAATTTGACTTTCAAACACCAGAATGAGAAGAAGCATGAAAAAGTAAACAGCAAAGAGGAGTCATAAGAGATTCATCAAAATTGAGCTGTTTACATCCATATATGGAAAGACGCTATTTGGAGCTCCTGAAATTTTTCAGTATCTGACTAGTTGGTGGGACTACACACACACATGCGCACACACACATGCACACACACATGTACACATGTGCGTGCACACACTCACGTAGACACATGTACGCACACACAGACACAGAGAGCATAGAGTGAATTCAATAGGATGAGATCATATCTTAAAAGAAATCAAGGTAAACAGTGAGAAAGAAATGTAGTGGGAGGAGACAGGGTGAAATGGAATGGGATAAATTATCTCTCATAGGATAGGCAAGCAGGAGACTTCTTAGTGGAGGGAAAAAGAGGGGAGCTGAGAAAAAAAACCATGAAGTGTACTGTCATCACATTCGAGTAAAGAAAGGAATAAAATGCGCACTCATTTTGGTATGAAAACCTATCTTACAATACAGGAAAGTGGGGGAGAAGGAGATAAGCAGAGTGGGGTGGGAAGATGAAAGGGAGGTCAGTGGGAGGAGGGAGCAAATTGAAATCAATACTCAGGGAGGGACAGGATCAAAAGAGAGAATAGCAACAATGAGGGGCAGGATACGATGGAGGGAAATATAGTTAGTCCTACAAAACACGACTATTATGGAAGTCACTTGCAAAACTACACAGATATGGCCTATATTGGATTGCCTGCCTTTCCAAAGGGACTGCATGTGGAGGGAGCGATGGGGAGAAGTTGGAACTCAAAATTTTAGGAACAACTGTTGAGTATTGTTCTTGCTACTAGGAAATAAGAAATACAGGTAATGGGGAACAGAAAATTATCTGGCCCTACAGGACAAAAGAGAAGATGAGGGCAAGAAAAGGGAGGGATGATAGAAGAGAGGGCAGATTGGTGATAGGGGAAATTAGAATGCTCAGTGTACTGGGGTGGGGGAGGGGACAAATGGGGAGAAAATTTTGGAACCCAAAATCTTGTGAAAATGAATGTAAAAAGTTAAATAAATAAATTTATATTAAAAAAAAAGTCATACAACTGTAATTGGAATCTAGGCCCTCTAACTCCAAGATCAGCATATTTTTTTTACACTATCTCATTGAATGCCAGAGTCAGAATCCGGAAAGCTCTCACAAACTTGAATAATGAATCAAATCCATTTTAGAAGTCCATTTTTATTAGGGATCTCTGTAAAGTCCCATAGGAGTTAAAAAGAAACCAAAAAGGTCCAGTATCTTTATAGATCTATTAGCAGACAGGGAAAAAGCTTGGCTAGATTGTCTTCAGGTTCAATTTCAGGTCTGTCTCCTTTACTGCTTAGAGTTGTTTTTAATAGTAGAACTCTCATTTTTATTATTTTATGTTTTATACTGGAAAGAGCACTGAATTTTTGGAGTCAAGGGAACTGACTTCGGATGTCGATTCTGCTATCTACCTGGGTGACCTTTGGCAAGTGATTCTATCCCTCTGGGCCACCAAACTTCCAAATATGTCGAAGTGAAGGGTCCATGTGGTACCTGAAGTCCCTTACAGTTCTAAATTTATATCCCTACAAACAGTTCTAGGAACTAAGGGAAGGGGAAATGGCACCGGCCTTTATGACTGTGTGCAAGAAATGGCAAAGCACTCCAGTATCTTTGTCAAGAAATTGCCCAATGGAGTCATACAGAGTCAGACAGGACTGAAAAGTGTTACCACAAAAATTTGCCAGGCACATCTCATTTGATCCTCACAATAACCCTGAAAGGAAGGTGCTGTTATCAGCCCCACTTTACAGTTGGAGTAAGGGAAAACAAAGAAATTCAGGGACTCAGCAAGAGTTACCAAGGGTTGAAGAAAGGCCTACCCTTAAGGGAAGCTTGATTAGGGGAGGCCCACACCTTTTGTTAATTTCTAATGCACCAGTTCTCAAGGGCTGTGATGACTTCTGGTTCTGAAAAGTGCATAAATACCCTTGAGTTAAGGTTTTACTTTGGGTCTCACTCATCTGAAGTGTTTGCATGGCCACATGAGACTCTAGGCATCCACTTGGGAGCCCCCCCAACTTTGAAAACCAAGATCTTGGTGCCTCTCTCTCTGGTAACAATGTATGTATGAAATGGTCAGACAGCTGGACCTGTCTGTTAATATGTCATGTCCATACGGCTTATGGTCAGACAATTGGAAGCCCTGTCTGTTGATCTTTGTTTCTCTGTTTGCATTTTCTCTGAAGTTCAAGGTGCTGACTTTTTGTCCTGAACTAAGTGAATGATAGATGATTATCATTTGATAAAAGTGGTTGTTGACCCCTCAAAGTTGTTTTCCTTTGAGAAAGGCAGATCTAAGGACGAGTCCAACAGGTCCACCTGTGTATGTTGGGGTCCTTGCTGATACTGTTACCCAACTAGAAAGCATCTGAAGCTGGATTTTAACTCCAGTCTTCCTGACTCCAGGTCCAGCATGCTATCCATGGTGTTACCTAGCTTTGGGACAAACAATTGTTGTGTATAATCAATGAGGGTCCAGATATTTAGCATCTTACCATCTAATCATCCAGACAGATCCCTAACATAAGAAATAGTTCACTAAAACAATCCTTGCTCTGAGTGAAGGAAGCTGGTTTCTTACTCCAGGTCTTTCACCAAATTTTTACTTGACTTTCAATTCTATTTGCTAAAAGCTTCTTAGGATGGGAGCACCTACTAATTTGCCAGGCACTGGACTGGTGACTGGAGATTCAAAGGCAAAGATTGAATAGTTCCTGGCCTTTCATGAGCTGACATTCTACTTGGGGAAAATCACACTATTCAGATAGGTAAAGACAAAATTTCTTCAAAGTAAAGCCTCAGTAATTTGTTGAGGCAAAATAACCAACAGTTTGGAGGATTATTAATGGCTTCTTGGAAGAGGTTGCCCTTGAGCTAAGTCTTGAAGCATTACGGGGATTCCATGGCATGCTGGTGAAGAAGGGGGGAATCCAAGCACTAGCAATGGTCTGTACAAATGAACAAAAACAGGAAATGAATGTAATGGACAGAAAGCAACAAGCAAGACAATTTGGCTAGAAGACAGATTTTTGTGAGATCAGCTTGAAAACATAAGTCAGAGCCAAAGTATGAAGCCCTTTCATTTCCATATAGAAGAGCTTGTATTTTCTCTCCGAAGCAATAGGAAGTCCCTGAAAGCTGTAAAGGAGGGGAGTGACATGGTCAGATGCGCACTTTCCAAATATCTACTTGGCAGTTGTATGGAGAATAGATTTGAAAGGAGAGGCTAGACTCCAGTTATTAGATACAAGGAGACCACTTCAGATTCTCTTCAATGATTCCATTTTAATAGTCCAGCTAAGAAATGATGGGAGAGAATAAACCAGGGCATTGGCTGTATAAGTGGAAAGAAGGGGACAGATAGATGGATGCTATGAAGGTAGAATGAACAAGACTTTGGCAACTGGTTGAATATGGAGAGAGTGAAGGTTCATGGATGACTCCAAGGTTTTCTATCTAGATGATTGGAAGGATGATGAAATTTAAAACTGGAAAACTTGAAAGAAATAAGGATGTTAAAGAAAAAGCTGAGTTCGAGGGGAAAGAAAATGATATTTGAAATGTCACTGAGACCTACCCAGTGGAGATGTCAAGCAGGCATTTGGGGATGGTGGACTTGGAGTCAGGAGTAAAATAAGGGCTGGATGTGTTGATTTCCAAGTTACCCGCAGAGAAATGGTATTTGAATCCATGGGTATTTATAAGACCCCCTAAAGAAGGTGTGTAGAAAAAAATGACAGTACTGCAAGATAATATTAATTCAGTAAAACACTGAGAAGGATGAGTCAGAAAGATAGAAGAATCCAAAGAGGGCAGTTTCCATGAAATCCCAGGGAAGGAAGAATACATAGGGAGTGTTCATTGGTGTCAAAGACTATACAAAAATCAAGAAGAGTCAGGACTGAGAAGAGATAATTGGATTTAGTCATAGAGAAGCCATTGGTGAACATTGAGAAAGCATTTCCAGGTGAGCAGTGGAAAAAGAAACTGGACACACAAGGGATTAAGAAGTGGGTAGGAGATGAGGAATTGGAAATGTCAAATACAAATGTAAACCAAGGGCAGCTCCATGGTACTGTGAATATGGTGCTGTACTAGTTTGAGTCAAGCCTCAGGTACTGACCCTAGGCAAATCACTTCACCTCCCTGAGCTTCAGTTTCCTCATCTATAAAATGGGGACAGGAATAGTATCAATCTCCCAGAGTTGTTGAGTGGATAACCTGAGTTAATATTTCTAAAACACTTCACAAACCCTATAGCACAATGTCAATGTATTATCCCTTTGGTTATTAGATAGCATCTTCTAGGACTTTGACCTTTGCTTGGTCATTCATTTCTCTAGGCCTCCATTTCCTTGATCTGTAAGACAAGAATGATCTTTCTCTATTCTGCATTCCTTGCCAATCAAATGAGAAAATGCTATGGTACTATGTGGCTCGGAATACTCTTCTAGATTTTAAAATGCCCTGCAAATATAAAATATGATCATTTCAGGAAACCATAGTGAAAAACATGGAATTTCAGGAGTCATTTACATGAGCTAGCTGAATAAGAGAGTTAGTAAAACGAGGCAGAGGTAAACTCAAAGGGAAAGAGATTAGACTTTGGAGGGACTAAGCATCATCAGCCATAGGGCCAGATGGGTTATTGACTGCAGTGTGGCTCTTCCCTCGTTGTCTTTAAGAGTTTGTGAAGTTTCTCTTCAGCCCAGATACAAGATCTCATCTGGGCAGTGATAGAGGGTCTCGTGAGTACCCTGGATCACGAAACAGAAAGTGTGGGAGAAATGCTTATTACGGTCCTAGAAGACTTTGGAGCTCAGGTGGAGACGGTATGAATCTTTGAAAGAGCACGAATTGAATGAGAGAGGGCAGAGCTGAGACGAAGAGCTGAGAGTTTCCTTCTCCAGGAATGGGGGCACAGGCTATATCCTAGATAATAAAGGACTCCAATGAATTGAAGGGGGTGGATTGGAGGAGGTGATACCATAAAGAGTACTGGATTTGGATTTAGAGTCAAGAGGGCCTGGGTTCCAATCCAAGCTGTGCTACTTGTTATTTGTGGGACCTTGGGAAAGTCACTTTCCACCTTTGGGCTTCCTCTGCCAAATGAGAAAGTTGTGTCTCTAAGGTCCCATCTGATTTACAATCCTGTCATCCTTTGGATGGATCTACAAGGGTGAACAGCATACATCAAAATAAGTCCCAGGACATTAGACTGGCTTTTCCAAGAGGCTCACGTCAAGTGTTGTTGCCTCAGAGGAAAGTAGAAGTTACCAACCAACTTCACATTGACTTTGAACCTGGTGTCAATCAATAAGTAAGCATTTTATGAGTGCCTACTATGTGCTAGGCATTGGAGGATCCAAAGACCAAAATGAAACAATTTGTGCCCTCAGAGACCTCACATGGACTCAGTTCCACACTCGCGAGACAGGAGGGGCAGAAGAGTGTCCTTCCTGGGAGGTTTTGGGGTAAAAGTCCAAGTGGGGAGAAAAACACTCAAGTATAAAAACTGTAAGAGAACAGGTAGTCAACTAGCATTTATTATGCCCCTGCTTTGTTCCAGGCACAGGGTTCAATGTTGAAACCATGCAAGAAAACAGAAGCTCAAGGAACAGAGAAATCAGAGAAAATGTGGGAAAACCAGACCCCTGGCAGGAAGGGCATGAGCCCAGGTGATAATAATGGCTAACATTTTCTGATACAAAGTTCTTTATGTGCGTTCACTCATTTGATCTTACAACAACCTCATGAAGTAGCTGTTACTGTTTTACTGTTAGACTTTCTTTTACAGTTGAAGAAACCTGAGGCATGGAAAGGCTCAGTGATTTGCCTAGGATCATCAGGCTTGTATGTATGTCTGGAGCTAGATTGGAACTCAGGTCCTGAGTGTTATTCACTATGCCACCTAGCTGCCTCGATTCAATCCTTCTCCCCCTCCCCATTCCACCAACTGTGCCTAAGGTTTCTTCATTTTCTTTAAATTAAAATTCCTTTATAAGAAAACATCTCTCCTCGGAAATGCAAGGTAATACTCTGTGCTTATTAGTTCCAGTGAGCATAATTATTTCTCTGATTACGGATGTGAGGAAACCAGACCAATAAGCAGGAAGGGCACCAGCCAAACAATACTAATAAGAATGTTTATATAGTACTTTAAGGTTTGCAAATACCTGTGCTCTGAAATTCAGTTTCAAACTCTCTTTATTAGCTCTGGGGATTGAAGGGACGCTAGATTTGAATCCCGAGGGAACTCAGCTAGACTCCAACCTTATTTCTCAAGTACTTCTGTGACCCTGAATAGGTCATTTTCATTATCTGGTTCTCACTTTGCAATCTTTCTTCTGACTCTTAATTGATGAGTCAGGATCCCTTTAGATCCTTACAAAAAAAGCTCTTATCAATTCATGTCAACTTAAGTGGAAAAAAAAAAAAACATTTGCCTGAGGTCCAACTAAGCTGAGGTCACTCACAATGCAATCTATGTCTAAGATATAGACATGCATAGGGGATTAACAGTAGAGGAATCATGGAGAGGAATCTCCAACCTAGAAGGTACTTTCAAAAGAGGGATTAAGTCCCCCTTTAGTCTGGAACATCCCTGACATGGGGTCGTCTAGCTTCTGCCAAGGAGCCCATGACTCTTCTAGCACTCGGTCTTTTGGACAACGATGATCTTTAGGAAGTCCTTCCAGCCTAAAGTCAAAATCGACCTCTCTACCAGTTGTCTCTGGGGTCCAGTAGAATGAATGGAATTCCTCGTCCATATGACAGTCCTTCAAATGCCTGAAAACAGTGAGCAGGCCACCTTTAGAATACTTCGCCAAAGGAAACATTCCCATTTCCTTTTGCCTGAGCTCACAAAACTAGTTCAAGGTCCCTCAATTCAATTCATCCAATTCCTATTAAGTAAGAAAGCAGCAGAGATTTAGTGGACACAGGACTGGTGAAGACAGGAAGGACCTGCTTTTCAGTCCCACAGGGTAAATCTCTTCAATCTCTCCCTCCTCTGGTCAGCTCTCTAAGTTTTGGTACAGGGAGTTTCCTCACCCAAGAATTTCCATTATCACTTAGATCACAGGTCCAATACCCACGATTCTTATCTCATAAGAGGAATAAGCACTTATCAAGTGCCTTGTCAGCAGCTGAAAGTTTAAAAACATCCCTAACCTCAAGGAGCTCTTACTGGTGCCTGCCAGTGTTCTCTCCTGAGATGGCACAATTACCAGCCTGTTTGCCCACCTTCCATTACATTCTATCTTGTCCCCAACTTATCAATGGGAATGGAAATCAGAGCTGAGCAATATTCCAGATGGCTTCCAAACTGCGACAAAGGACACAGGAACCCTGTGCCTCTTAATAGGACCCTTTTCTGCTTGTTTTCTGCCCAACTGGGGCTCCTTTGCAGAATGATATCCCCCAAGGCCAAGAGCCCCTGGATATCTGGGGAGCTCTTAAGTAAATTAGAATGAACCTGCACACAAACGTTCCCACTCCACAAAATTTCCATGACAATGCCCTTGGGAAGAAGGATCACATTTATATCAAACCTAAACTCTTGTCCTTGTGACTTCTACCTTTGCTTCTAATTCTGCCCTCTAAACCCACGAAGTGCATGTCACCCATCCCTCTTCCACCTGACAGAATCTTTTAGGTTCCCTTCCTACTCTAAGGTCCCATGAAATATTGAAAGTCAGCTACCATGTCTCCCCTAAGGCATCTCCTCTCCTCATCCCTCACTTCTTTTCATCGGTCCCTTAGAACATCATGAACTTCAGGATCCATCACTGTCTTGTTTTCTTCTCCATGTTTTCTCAATCAGCAGATGAGAAAAATTCAGACAATGATGGAGGGGGAGAAGGAGGTGGAAGGAAGAGACCTGTCTCTGAATTTTTTATATTCGAAAGGGAACCTCCTAGAGTTGAAAGAGATGAGTATCCAATGTTGTATCCTGTATTACTGGTGGTCCTATAATTCCTTCAAATGGGTTCTTCCCCTTTTCAGAAATCTTTCCCCTTCTCACCTCCATATTTTTGGAATTTTGCGTTTCTTTCCATGCTCCTTGGAGTCTTACCTCCTGTAAGAAACTTTTCCTCATTCATACCTCCATCTGGCACTGTTAGAACCTGGGCATTACTTCACATTTACTTTGTAGGTACTTTCTATTAGCTAAGAGCTGCATGTAAATAGTTCCCACATTTGATTCCTAATGCCACACAGAATGCAAGTTCTCTGAGGGCACAATGTTTCCATGTTTGTGTTTCTCCCTGCAGAGCCTAGCTAGCACAATCTCACACACACCAATCTCTGGATACTGCAGCATGATGAAGGCCTTTCAATTGATGTCATGAAAGGATTGTGTGAAGGAAAGAGGGGTGTTTGTTTTAGAAATGGAAGATTTAGAGAGGATGTTAATTGCCTTGAAATATCTAAAGGGCCACCGTAGGAAATGGGGGTTCTGCTTGACCCCAAAGGGTAGAACCAGGAATGACAATGGAGGTTAGTTGCAAGGGAGGCATAGTTAGGCTTTGAGGTCAGAAAACATTTCCTAAGCATTATTAGAGCTGCTCAGAAGTGGAATGAGTTGCCCCAGGGGTTGTTAGGTTCTTCTTTTTAGGAAGTCTTCAAGAAAGGCTGGATGCACAATCAACTGGTATATTAAAGTCCAAATTTCTTTCACATTTGGATTAAACAGCTGAAAACTAGGATGACAGATGGCAACTTAGATGGTAACTAAGCTTCCTTCAAACTCTTAACTTCTGTAATTGGATGAAATGCTTCTTGAATTGAACTCCCTCCTTTAGCTCATAATGCTACCACAGAAGCAGCTAGGGAAGATAGTCAAAAAATTATTAGCTGTGTGACCCTAGACAAGTCACCTGACCTGTGCCTCCTTTAGTTTCCTCACTTGTAAAATGGAGATAAGAAGAGTACCCACCATCACCATTGTACATAACAGATTTGCAGTTTGGTGTGTCATCATGGTTTTTTTTATTCTATTACATTATAAAAATGCTTGTTTTCTTCCCTAAGTTAAAAATAAAAGAAGTGAAAAGAAAAAGAATAGCCCCCAACTCCCAGAGTTGTTCTGAGGCTCAAATGAGATGATATTTGTAAAAC
This sequence comes from Potorous gilbertii, assembly GCA_028658325.1. Lineage (NCBI taxonomy): Eukaryota > Metazoa > Chordata > Mammalia > Diprotodontia > Potoroidae > Potorous > Potorous gilbertii. The sequence continues at coordinate 40,461 of JAQQSK010005242.1, forward strand.
CCTGCGCATATTTAGTGTCTGACACACAGTAATCCCTTATTATGCAATGCAAGTAGGTAATACGATGGACAGGGCACTGAATCTGAAGTCAGGAAGACCTGAGTTGCAAACCAACCTCAGACACTTACTAGCTATGGGACACTGGGCAGATCACTTACCCTTGCATTCCTCAGTTTCCTCCTCCGTAAAAACAAGCTGGAGCAGTCAATGGCAAACTACTCCAATATCTTTGCCAAGAAAACCCCAAATGGGGTCACACTGTCAGACACCACTGGAAACAAGGGAACAACCATAAATGCTGGCCAAGCATTTCATTCGTTCCAGTCTCCACCAATGTTTCAAACCTTTGCTGTCTTTTACTTCTTCAACCCCTTCCATCCTGCCAAGTCTTTTCAATCCTGTCTCTGCCATGTCTCTACTATTTATTTCATCTGTATTTTTCCCTCCTCCCAGGTTTCGGACATCTGCCAAAGCCTCTATGGCCTGCTGGCCTCCACTGACTCAATGATTGTCAAGAAGAAAGTTTTGAAGTCCATCACCATGCTGGCTAGATATCACACCTCGGAATTAGTAAACTGCTATCTGGAGCATTCTCTCCCAATGGACCGGTACAATGGGGCATCTCAGGGATCCCAGCCCCTCCAAACCTCAGCAAGGTTGTGGAGTTAGCTAAGTTTGCATGGTAGTAGTATTCAGAAATCTGAAGTGGGATCCCATCAGGATGCCTGGCTATCCAGCAGGATACTTCTCTGACCTGGAAAGGCACTTATCACTCTCTTGTCCCTCAGCTTACCCATCTGAAAAATGGGAGCAAACATCATTGTGCCATCTCCCCTTTGGTTTTCGTTGCCAGGAATGTGTTTTGAAAACCTCAAAAACTCTAGAAAGCGGAGATTTTTTAGAGAATTAAGTATTAATGAATCAATTTTAATTGAATTTAATTATCAAATTGAGTTAATTAGTAATCAATGGAAAAGCAGTTGTAAGGTATCATTTTCTTCAGTGCTTCCAGCCCCCACTTCCCCAATTCTATGATGTCCACTCCCACCCAACTTTCTAGAGTCTTCTGCTAGAAGTGATTCACAGAGAATTATAATGCACAGTACTTACTCTCAAGGATCTTTCAGTCTAGTGAGAAACATAAGACAGGATAAAAAAGACATGATTAAAACAGGATAGTCTAAGGTAAGGTAACATGGGGCCATTTAAATTGCTCTACAAGAATAATATTACTTGAAGTGCTCTAACATTAATAATCACTTCCAGTTTTTTAGAGTATAATTTTCAGATGCTCTGTGAAGTAAGGAGAATAGGCATAAGTGCCCCCTATTGAAAGCTATGGAAAACTGAGCCCTAGATCTAAGGCTCATCTGTCTAGATATGGAAGGAATCTTCAAGTTCAGCTAGGCCATCACCTTTATTTACAGATGAGGAAGCCTATTCCCAAAGAGCATGAATGACTTGCTACCCAAAGTCATACTGCCTATGTTGGACCCAGGATCTCAAGCCAGGTAGCTTGTACAGACCAGATCATGACAGGACAAAAATGAAAGGGAGAAGGGGAAGATAATGGACTCAGTGGTCAAGGAAAGTTGACTGGAAGAAATAGCTCTTGATTTGGATTTGGAATTATGGGGAAGGTTCTGTCTAGGTCCAAAGGATGACCTCACTTAAACTGTGTATATTCCAGGGATAATAAGGACACAAGGTCTAGCTGGAACCATGGGTTGGAGACTGGAAGCAGCAACCACTAAAAGTGGGAGAGTAGGTAGTGACCAGTTCTGGAAAACACAGAATGCCAAGCTAAAAAGTTTGGACATTCCCCTGGAAGAAAGGGTATCCCCAACCTTATTGGGAAAGGGTAATAACAAAACACATTTATGACTATGATAATATTTAATACAAATTTTAGATTTTAATGAGGGCCAAAAGTTTGAATTAGGAAGAGCCTGGACCTACTAGTCTCCTTTGTTTAGAGGATGCCTTTTGTCAAGCAAATGGGACATCCCTATCAGACACTTCTTCTAGCATCCTAGTGAAAAACGGACACCTTGGGTTGTGAATAAACAACTTCAATGGCCTCCTTGGGACAGGATGTGTGGGTGATGAAACTTTGTTTTAAATCACAAAGGCATGCTATGGAAGGAAGATGCCCATAGCCTGGGATCATTAACCCAAATGACACCACATTGTTTGCAATGTGTTTGTCTAAGAGAACTCCTTTTTCAGGCCAAAATGTTTATAAGTGAAAAAGATTCTTTACTGGGTACTATTAACCTGAAACTTGGTTAGAGAAAAGGCAACAGGCTCAATGCATACATTTTATGATTTAATTAATTAATTTATCAATTCCCTATTAAAGAAAATGTCAACATAATGCATTATAGAGCCAGAAAAATATTCTCGCTACCTAGTACAGAAATCTTCCGACTTATATACATTTCGCCATGAGAAAGGAACTCTCTTAGTTGAATAAATAATAAATTCAATAAGAGAAGACAATTAATAGGGCAATGTCAGTTGAGCCTAGCATTTCAGGTTGGGTAAACACATGTCTCAGTGACATACAACAAGAAAGGAAATCCCACCACTACTGAGTGGCAGGCTTCTTGTCCTAAACAGATACTTGAAATAGCTGACACAGGAGGTGAAGAGAAGTTGGTGGAATAGAAAGACTCACATATGCTAGCTCTGAAATCACAGCCCATGGATTTCCTCTAAAAAGAACTTCCAACAAATTCTGGAACAGTGGAAGCCACGCAGTAACACAGTGAAGGAGATTTCCGTTCCAGAGAGCCCTGAAAAACCGACCTCAAGGGTCAATCGCAGAGCCCAAGGAAGTGGAGCCCTGCCCTGCCCTGTCCTGGTCAAGCAGCATGGAGAGGAACAGATCGGGGCAGGCTTCAGGGATGGAATCTCCAGAGGCCGCGAAGGTCCCTCTACCCACAGACGCACAGGTCAGTGAGAGAGACGTCTGGATGGGCTAAGAGGGGAGCAGGGTATCTCCATAACTCAGGCCCCCTCGAGGGGCAACGGCAGTGGCAGTGGTGGCCAAAGGCTCCCAGAGCAGGTGGGAGCTCAGCAGCAGCTCCATTACAGAAGGTCTCTGCATAAACCCCGTGAGGTAACTGAGCCTGGGAGGTGGCCTTGACCCAACCTGAGCACCAGAAATTAAGCTTCCATTGAATAGAAGCCAGGCCTGCTGCCAAAAGCCTGGAAGCTGGGGAGCAGCATTTGAATCTCAGACCCCAAGGACTAGCTGGGTGGATCTAGGTGGGGGGCGGGGGAGAGGAATCTCAGAAGTCAAATAACTGGCTGGGAAAATGCCCAGAAAAGTGAAAAAAAATAAGACCATAGAAGGTTACTATCTTGGGGACCAGATGATTCCACACTTCCTCTCTGACCAGGAAGACCAATGCTTACCATCAGGTAAAGACATAGAAGTCAAGGCCTCTGTATCCCAAACATCTGAAATAGACATCCAATGGGCACAGGCCACGAAAGAGCTCAAAAAGAATTTTGAAAATCAAGTTAGACACGTGTGGGAAAAGCTGGGAAGAGAAAGGAGAGAGATGCAACAAAAGCATGAAAAACAGGTTAATACTTTGATAAGGGAGACACAAAAAAATGCTGAAGAAAATAACACCTTGAAAAATAGGCTGTCAATTGGCAAAAGAGGTTCAAAAAGCCAATGAGGAGAAGAATGCTTTCGAAAGCAGAATTAGCCAAGTGAAAAAAGAGGTTCAAAAGCTCACTGAAGAAAATAGTTCTCTCAAAATCAGAATGGAACAGATGGAGGCTAATGACTTTCTGAGAAACCAAGAAATCACAAAACAAAACCAAAAGAATGACAAAATGGAAGAGAATGTGAAATATCTCATTGGAAAAACAACTGACCTGGAAAATAGATCCAGGAGAGAAAATTTAAAAATTATGGGACTACCTGAAAGCCATGATCAAAAGAAGAGCTTAGACATGATCTTTCATGAACTTATCAAGGAAAACTGCCCTGATATTCTAGAACCAGAGGGCAAAATAAGTATTCAAGGAATCCACCAATCATCCCCTGAAAGAGATCCAAAAAGAGAAACTCCTAGGAACATTGTGGCCAAATTCCAGAGTTCCCAGGTCAAGGGAATATTGCAAGCAGCCAGAAAGAAACAATTCCAGTATTGTGGAAATACAATCAGGATAACACAAGATCTAGCAGCTTCTACCGTAAGGGACCAAAGGGCATGGAATAGGGTATTCCAAAACTCAAAGGAACCAGGTCTAAAACCAAGAATCACCTACCCAGCAAAGCTGAGTATAATACTTCAGGGGAAAATAAGGTCTTTCAATGAAATAGAGGACTTTCAAGCACTCTTGACGCAAAGACCAGAGCTGAAAAGAAAATTTGACTTTCAAACACAAGAATGAGAAGAGGCATGAAAAATCAAACAGGAAAGAGACGTCATAAGGGACTTACCAAAGTTGAAGTGTTTACATTCCTACATGGAAAGACAATATTTGTAACTCCTGATATTTTTCTGTATCTGGGTAGTTGGTGGCATTACATACACACACATACATGCATACAGACATCCATGCACACACAGAGACAGAGAGCAGAGAGTGAATTGAATAGGATGGGCTCACATCTTAAAAGAAACCAAGGTAACTGGTGAGAGAGAAATGTAGTGGGAGGAGAGAAGGTTATGGAATGGGGTAAATTATCTCTCGTAGAAGAGGCAAGCAGGAGACATTTTAGTGGAGCGAAAAAGAGGAAAGCTGAGAAAAAAACCATGCAGTTTACTCTCATCAAGTTCGACTAAAGGAAGGAATAAAATGCACACTCATTTTGGTATGAAAACCTAACTTACAATACAGGAAAATGGGGGAGAAGGAGATAAGCAGGGTGGGGGGATGATTGAAGGGAGGGCAATGGGAGGAGGGAGCAATTTGAAGTAAACACTCTTGGGGAGGGACAGGATGAAAAGAGAGAATAGCAAAAATGGGGGGTAGGGTAGAATGGAGGGAAATATAGTTAGTCTTACACAACACGACTATTATGAAAGTCACTTGCAAAACTACACAGATATGGCCTATATTGAATTGCCTGTCTTCCCAAAAGGAATGGGTAGGGAGGGAGGGATGGGGAGAAACTGGAACTCAAAGTTTTAGGACCAACTGTTGAGTATTGTTCTTGCTACTAGGAAATGAGAAATACAGGTAAAGGGGATAGAAAATTATCTGGCTCTACAGGACAAAAGAGAAGTTGGAGTAAGGGAAGGGAGGAATGAAAAAAGAGAGGGCAGATTGGTGAAAGGGGAAATTAGAATGCTCAGTGTACTGGGTTGGGGGAGGGTACAAATGGGGAGAAAATTTTGGAACCCAAAATTTTGTGAAAATGAATGGAAAAAGTTAAATTTATGTTAAGAAAGAATAGAAATAGCTTACACACGAAAGGATAAACAAAGTTCAAATAGTAATTATAACCTAAGATGTCTGTATTTTCTTTACCATTAATATGCCATAACATAGTATATATCTATAGACATTAAGATATGGAAAAACTCCCATTATTCAAGATAGTGTCTTAGGTTAAAGGTCTCCCAAGGAATGTTAAGGCAGCCCTGACTGGCTTTTGTAGACATAGGAAGAGGCATTCTCTGAGTTTGCTTCAGGGAGAACAAAGAGATTATTCCAAAATTTTACATTAAACATTATCAGTAGCCAGAACATTTTCTGGCTCCATAATGCATTATGTTACTTTTATCTTTATTGGGAATTGTTTAATTAATTAAATCAGAAAATGTATGCATTTTAGCCTGTTGCCTTTTCTCTAACCAGTTTTCAGGTTAACAGTTATGGCGCCCAAACATGGATTTGAACTGAGGAACAACTCAGACATTCCCTCATCTCACCAACGTCAGGACTCCGTCACCAATAGGAAAAATTTTTCCTAGAGCCCTGGGCCTTGACGGGGTCGGGGTAAGTCCTTTCATTCCCAGCTTCCAAAGGACTCAAAAATTCCCTTTAAAGATAACCGCAGGACAGAGACCAATCTGCGTTAAATCGCTTCTGTATTAATTAGGTCTTCTCTGAAAATCTGTCTAGGGAAATCAGCTAGCTGTGGGTCAGTCAAAAACTAGAAGCAGAAATCCGGCTGACAAGACACCTGCTTCTCTTATGTCAAGCCGTTACCAACCTGATGATCACAGGCATTGCTAGTACTAGTGATAATAAACTAAAGATAGCCCTAAATTATGTTGGCCACCATAACACCTTTTTGGACCACCCAAAGTTATTTTGTCTTACAACTAAATTAAGTTAAAGGCCAACAAAACAACTAGCCAGCAGCGAGAACGTTTCATCTTGGGCTTGCTGACTTGGCTGAGCGAGAACAAAAAACAGGTAGCCTCTTCCCTGTAAGGATGGGAGCTGCTTTAGTACCTAGCCGTGTCCTGGCAAAAATCCTTTTTTTTTCTTCAAGGGCTCCAGTGTGTCCTTCCCTTCCCTCCCCCTACCTTATTCCTCACCCCTTTCCTTCCTCCCCCTGAAGGCCTCTGATCTGGGGAAACTGATGGCACCTAGATGCAATCTTTCCCCCTAGTCTTCCGCTGCCTTAGACCTGAGGAAGTCAGTCTCTGTTCAAGCCTCCATTGCCTCCCTTCTCCCCATTCCCCGTCCTGGCTTCCCCTTAAGGACTGTGGTCTTGAAGAGAACAGTTACAATCCACCTAAGAACTAAAGGCCTGAACCTATTCCCATGTGGCCTGTTTCTTTAAGATACTCAGAAACTTCGGGGCACCAAGGTTCCCCACCCCTCCAATGAGATCGCAGGGGTGCTCTGAGCAAAGGCTGCAGGATTTCCCTTTATTATCAATTCTTGAATTCTTGCAACCCCCTTTCCTCAGAATAATAATAGCCAATTCATGATAGGGATTTCTAGCAAGCTTCTAATTGCCTTCTCTCTCTGTGTTGTTTTTTGTGAGCTCCATTTGTATTTGTCCTGTTGTCAAATTGTCTGTCAGTATATGTTCCTGTCTATATCATGCGTGCTGTGAATAAGTTTGTTATCTCGTAAGATTTAAATGCAAGCAGCAGGACTTCAAGGGCTGCAGCTAGAGAAATAAACAAAACTTTGAGACTTTTCTTTGTCATTCTGGTCTGTCCAACCTGGAATTACAATGGGAAGTTAGATCAACTTAGGTAAAATCATGTTAGCAGCTTTCTGTATTGTGAGATTAATCATAAAACATTTCGGGAACTGATCATTTGAAATTACTCCTAAGACTGTGGGTAGCTCACCTTTCTAGGTAAAGCTTGGAAATGCCACCGAGGTCCTAGACATTCCTCCCTACCCAGTCCCAGCAGCTGCATATCGCCTTAGGGGCTCAGTAAATTCTGCTGCTGTGGGAGGTTGGGGTGGTGGATGAATCAGGCCTCTAGTGAGCATTCTCTAAACTGCCTACAAAAATCACAACCGCTGGTGATGAGGTTGGAGGTGATGAAGGACCACAAAATACGGACAGTCCAGGTCATGCTCGAATGAATTCGACTCAAGCCTTCTTAAAGCCAAAGAAAACAAAGTTTATTAAAGATTTACCTCATTGGATTGCCTCTTAAAGAGCCTAAGTATTTGTAAGGCTTGTATTCACAAGTGGGCCGGATAGAATCCCGGCTAGAGAGAGTCAGCTGGATTGTATCTTAGCGCCTTCATGGAGGCAAGATGGAACTTAAACACAGAAAAGAGTATAGGAGGGATGGGGGTTGGGGGTGGGGGTGGTCTGGCAGTGTATTGCCTATTGTAGAAGCCTAGTGTAGAATCTGGATAATGTAGTGTAGTCCACTTGCTTTTACATTTTAACACAATAACACAGATAGAGTGATTGGGGAGGAAGTTCAGGAAGGGCCTCCAAGGAGGATCAAAGGCTGGAAACAACTGGAGGTAATCAACAAACATCAGACAAGGGGGCACCTAGGTGGGCAGCAGGTAGGGCAATCAAGAGATAACCAACAGTGGTCACAGATTTGAGTATGAAAGGCCAGATTCTGTGAGGGGATACAGGGAGAGCTCAATTTGAGTATGAAAAGCCAGTTTAAGTGAGGAGATTGCAGGGGAGCTCAAGGAGGCTCTCAGAGTCTGAACCCCATCACTGGAACATCAGTTTCTCTGCTCTTGGTAAGCTTCACTTCTCTGTTCCAGTTGCAAAAAGTATTTTATCTCTGTTTGTCTCGTTTTCTGTTTTGTAAAAGAATAATTATGATGGTTGTTATGGAATCAAAATGATAAAATGACTGTAAATGCTTGATATAATGACTGGTATATGTCACAGTATCATTATCTCTAATATAATTGATAACTTTGAAGTAGTTTCAGTTGCTAAAAGTAAAAAGATCAATTTCTGGAAATGCAAATTATGCCATCTGCAGTTATTGTTGTGTTAAAACTCTTTCTAAGATTTTATTTCTGAACCTCTCTTAGTTTGTAAAGACAAAGCATTTTTAATCTGAATTTTATTGAATCTAAAAGATGTTGGATAAATTGTATAACACCAGTTGTGTTACTTTATCAGTCCTACTAACTTTATCTTAGAACGTTTTGTAATAGCTATTTAGAAAACCAGGTATTTTCACCTTTGTTAAAAAAGTTAAAGCTTAACAATTTGGTTGACTTCTATGAAGCTGTAGGATTGTTACCTAAGTTATTTGGGATTACTGTTTGAATATTGAAACCTAACACTGTTAAGTTATTTCTATGTATGGAAGGGAGCATGTAGCGGACGGCCCAAGTCCCTACATGGCTCGGTGATGTTGTTGAAAGAAAAGAGTCACGGGAGGTGGGAAAAGATAGACCAGTTCCGTTTATTGATCTGAGGGTTAGGGTTTATACAGGATCTCCAAGACTACGTGACATTCTGCTCCTCTCTTGTCCCAGTGATTTGGCCAGTCTTATTGTCTTTAAAGGCTATTATTCTAGAGGGCATCTATTTTATGTATCTTTTGTTTTCTGCAGTTCCCACATTTGTCTCAGGAGACAGCAACATCTGGGGGTCATGAAGAGCCATTTCAGATGATAATGAGCACAGTCTTCAAGAACAGTTTCCCTGTAGGTCTTTCCTGATCTTGTCAATAGCACTCCACCCTGGCCCTCAACAAGAGGGAATGGAGTGAAAACTTTATTTAGACTCCTTCTGTCCATTCAGAACAGTCTTCCCATTCCTGTGGGTAAGATCATCAGTCCCAATAAAGGAATCTGGTTGGTTAATGCAAATTCTAAACAATGAATATTACTTGCACAGAAGGGGGATTTTTAATAATGGGCTTTCACATCAGGACAAGTTTTAAATTAGAAAAGGAAAGATGTTAAATGGAATTCCTTATGTGTGTGGTAAATCTTTATTGCTTATTGTAACTCCATAAGAGTGGAAATAACTGTTATCCAGCTCTAAGTTGTGATTAGTGAGACTTGTTGTTTAAGGTAAAAGGCATTTGGGGCCATAACTATTTTTTTTTAAATAAATTTATTTAACTTTTCACATTCATTTTCACAAGATTTTGGGTTCCAAAATTTTCTCCTCATTTATCCCCTCCCCCCTCCCCAATACACTGGATATTCTAATTACCCATATAACCAATCTGCCCTCTCTTCTATCATCCCTCCCTTCCCTTACCCCATCTTCTCTTTTGTCCTGTAGGGCCAGATAACTTTCTATTCCCCATTACCTGTATTTCTCATTTCCTAGCAGCAAGAACAATAC
>JAQQSK010005242.1:50705-88986 GCA_028658325.1 Potorous gilbertii
CACTCTGGGAGTCTCTGGCTGAGCTGCCTCTGCCTCTGGCTGAGCTGCCTCAGCCTCTGCCGCAGTGGCCGCTTCCCAGGGGGTCCGAGTCCCGGAGATCCCCCACTCCCCTCTCAGCCCGTCTCTCTCACTGACCTGTGTCTGTGGGTGGAGGGAACCTTCTCGCCGCCCGGAGATTCAGGTCCCTGATGCCTGCTGGGCTCTCCTCGCTCCTCTTAGTGCCGCGTGGCCGGGGCGGGGATGGGGAGCGCTCGGCAGGACAGGACTCCGCTCCCGTCCGGGGTACCTTTGCGGTCGGTTTTTCAGGGCTCTCTGCAACGGAAATCTCCTTCACTGTGTTGCTGTGAGGCTTCCACTGTTTCAGAATTTGTCAGGAGTTCTTTTTTACTGGAAATCTATGGGCTGTGGTTTCAGACCTAGCATAGGTGAGTCCTTCTACTCCACCATCTTGGCTCTGCCCCCCATTACTATTTTTGTTTGAGTTTGAATTTGGGTATAATTGTCTGCCTTATATCAGTATCTGAGACAAATGCTACAAGCTACTGAGAGGGAATGTAATCCTGCACTGTTAACAGGCGAAGTTTGTATCTGGAAAGGAAACACTGAGGGGACAATTCTAGACTCAATTTATGATGTGATCCCTCTGGCTCAGTTTCCCTATTGTATTCCTTTAAAAAGGAATGTTTCTCACCTGACTATTCCTGAGTCTGGCTATGAAACGTATACTGCATCGTTGGAGAATTTCACTTCTATCTGAATTCAAACAGAGTAAAAGATGTTTTATCCTCTCATATTTGATATGTCACCAGTCCCTGCTTTTCCTTCTGTAGCAAATTCCTGTGGTCAATAACAAGTGACCAGCAAAACATGTGAGCCTTTTGTGTAATCTTACTGGGAATTCTAATATTATTTTTATTTGAAATTAGAACATATGCAGAAATTTATGTAAACTACTTAAGTTTCACCTTAAGATGTTCCCATTGTTTAAAAGAATTTTAAAAGCAACAGTGTTTTCCTGTGAGTCAGTCTCCTATATCTAGGGATATTGCAATAATTGAGAATTCAGTTTGTATAATATTTTGGAAATTCATAATAAGAACATTTTTGTAACAACTCAGCGTTAATGAATTCCAGTTTTAAAAGTTTATTTTTATTTAAGAAAAAAAGAGATATCAAGCATTTTAAAAGTTTCCAACTAGTTTTCTTCATAAGAGTTTAGTGAACATCAGAGTAAATTTTAAATTGTTTTTAAAGAAAGGGAAATACTTGTAGAAGAAATGTTTTGAAAAATTGTATGATTCTTTGAAGGCCTACTAAAATTTCAAAATAATTCAATGTTAAATTAAGTTGTAAAGCTGAAGAGATCTTGCTGTGTGCTCTGAATTTATAGTTATTATAAGTCTTTATATTATATAGTCTATATATTATATATATATTATTGTATATATAGTCTGTATATTGTAAGTCTATATATTATAAGCCTAAGTCAAAGTTAAACTTTGCGTTTGAATCAAAGAGATTTAATTCCTGAAGTATCGCATTCTTCCAGAGTGAGAATAATTAGGGAAGAATAACAAACTTGTGAAACAGACATAATTCTATCAAACTCTAACTTTAGCCATTAACCTCTTTGCTTTGTTTAAGCTGGAATAGGATTCCAGTATGGTTATGCTAGTAAAAAGTAGTAACATATGAGCTATCCTGTCTTATGGTTAAAATGTAAAAGCAAGTGGAATAATCTGGATAATAGGATAATAGAAGGATAAATTAAGTTCTGATTGAACTATAAAAGGTAGATAAGATTTGGGAATAAATATGGGTTATCTAAACCTCTTGCTCCTAGATAGTTGTTTTGGATACTTTTGTGTCAGCTTCAGATGGTTTACCAGCTAGTATTTGCTCTATAAGACCGGGACTGCAATTTACTCTTATGTGAAGCTCTGATTAGAGGAATGGTTGTCCAAGTTATAAAGCCAACTGACCAGTGCTGCAGGCTAATGGGGGATGCTTGAAAAGGTTTTGAAGACCACCTTGGACACAGCCTAGGTAGGATCTTCCTAACTTTATTTCCCAAATGTGCTATTTCCTTTCTGAAAAAGGAAATTCCCCTCCTGATTACTCCTAAGCCCTGCTTTCAGCACCTTGTGACCTCAGAATTATATGTCAGATAATGGCTTACTCCTGGAATCAACCATAACTAAGGAAATCTTTTCCTTCTATTAAAATATTAACATTGTCCCTCTTTTTCTTTTATAGCAAATCTTTGTAATTAAGAAGTTCTGTAAGTAAAATACTAAGTCTATCAAATAATAAATGGAAATTGGAGCATCTACGAGCTAATATAATGGGGTGCAGGAATGAATAGCTTACAAATCTAACCTATATTCCTGGACAAGTAAATAATTATAATATAGAGATAACATCGAGGAAATGATTAGATCGGGTAGTAAGACAAAGATGTAATGTGATGATTGGTTTCTAAAATTTGGATTTTGCACACAAATTATATAGGTTAGTGGTAAGTTATTTCTTCTCTGTTAAAATATCTGTCTAGCAATTTAAGGGGCAGATGAGTTCATTTTATGGTTGAACCCTCATATTTTAAAAGATTCTTATTCCAGGTAGAAGATTTAGGTAAAAACAGAAACAGCAAATAAGATAAACCGAAATTTTCTGAAATTTCAAAAATGAAGAACAAAATTTAAGTGATTGTACTAATTTATGTTGTGAAAATTATCTGGGAACTTTAGATCTGAATCAGAAAAGCAGAATTCTCTTTTGAAACCACCCTAAGAATAAAACCTATTGTCAAAGAAAAGATATGTAGGTATCACATAACTCCAAAAGATATCTGGGATTCAACAAAGTGATGTTTGAATGAAAATCAAGCATGGATTACTGAGATATCAGGAAGTTAATGTTACTTAATGATTGCATTTATTTGTATGGTTCATGTTTAAGTTTTCTTGTTTTATATTGGTGACATGTAAATCTCCTTTTCAAAACTAGTCTATTGTGGGCCATCTAAGTTTAATCTGTACCTGACAATGTAAAAATGAAATTTTGTGAACTGAAAACAAAACAAAAAAAACCTTCCTTGTGTTGTTTGAACCTAGCCCCACGTGGCTGGGAAACTGAACCATTGCTATGTGCCTTTAGCCATGTTAACTATGTTGTACTGTTTCATGTCAACTATCAAATCATATATTTTCTTGGAGACCATGTCAAGTTGTCTGTATAGACTCTTGGATCCATCTGTCACCTCCATTGCCCTACTTCTGAGTGGACCATGCCCTCCAAGTTTGAAAGGGCCTGAAGAAGATGATATCAGACAGAGACCTACATGAAGATTTAGCTTTTCATATCTTTGTTGGTCTACAGGCTTACCTTTGACCAAAAGGAGGAAATGATAATATTTAATATAAATTTCAGACTTGAATAAGGGCCAGAAGTTTGAATTAAGAAGAGCCTGGACCCAATATTCTCCTTTGTTTAGAGGATGGCTTTTGTCAAGCAAATGCAACTTCCTTATCAGACACTTCTTCTAGCATCCTAGTGAAAAACGGACACTTTGGGTTGTGAATAAACAACTTCAATGGCCTCCTTGGGACAGGATGTGTGGGTGATGGAACTTTGTTTTAAATCACAAAGGCATGCTATGGACGGAAGATTCCCATAGTCTGGGATGATTAACCCAAATGACACCACTTTGTTTTCAATGTGTTTGTCTAAGAGAACTCCTTTCTCAGGGCAAAATGTATATAATTGAAAAAGTTTCTTTACTGGGTAGCCAGAACATTTTCTGGCTCCATAATGCATTATGTTACTGTTTTCTTTATTGGGAATTGTTTAATTAATTAAATCATAAAATGTATGCATTTAGCCTGTTTGCCTTTTCTCTAACCAGTTTTCAGGTTAACAACTATGTAAATGTGAGAAGCTGCCATTTATATCTCAGAGCTTTGATGTCACTGAGCAATGGGGAATAGTGGGAAGAGGGGATAGCCCCCAAATTCCCATGCTGAGGTTTTTGCATTTGAACAGCAGACTTCAACCCATTGTTTGGGGTGTGGGGGAGAAGGGCCCTGCCCTAGGCATTAGGACATCTTGAAAAGTCATTGTATCTCTTAGGCAAAATAGGGTTGGTTAGTACAGGCCCAGAATTGAACAGAACACGGTTACAAGGCTTGTGCATTCATCCTTCGTTCCTGAGGACGACCATGCCAGCAGAGAAATAATGACCATGACTGGTATTTGACTTTGTTTTGAATGAGGGAGAGCTGTGCAGGTCACCAGCCTCACTTCTCCTCCAGAGCCATCTGAATCCAGCGGCCAGATATTCATCATAATGACTGGAAATGACTCTGGATGAAGCAATTGGGGTTAAGTGACTTGCCCAAGGTCACAAAACTAGTGAGTGTCAAGTGTCTGAGGTGGAATTGGAACTCAGGTCCTCCTGACTCCTGCACTGGTGCTTTATCCACTTCACTACCTAGCTGCCCTAACATGGCTAAAGTCAAATACTTTGAAGGCAACATAGTACAGTGAAAAAGAGCAGGTTGGATTTTAAAATCAAATAAATGGAGCTCAAAATACCATTTCTAAACTGTGTGATCTTAGGCAAGTCACATGTCGTCTCTGAGCCTCACTTCTATTAATTTATAAAATGAGAGGGTTGGGTCAACTGGACCTGTGTGGTTACTTATGGTTTTGTGTATTTGATCTATGAGTAGTAAAACAACAACAACAACAACAACTACAACACCACAAACAACTTGGTCAGGGCCACACTGACCAAGTTCAGGAAAGATTCTGGCCACATCCCAGTGCTCTGGGATCTCTCAAAGGAAAGAACTGGATTAGATGCTCTCAGTGTCTCTTCTGATTTGAAATACTATGATCCATTAATTGAGTGGCAGTGTATAGAGGATTAGACTTGGAATAAGAAAGATCTGAGTTCAAAGCTTTCGATTAGATATAGGAAAAAGGTCTCCATGTCAAACACTTTCCCTTGTCCCACAGGAAAGGATAGAGAGTTTAGAATTAATTTAGAGTTGGAACAAGTCTCTGCCTGAATGTCCCAGTGAGGAGGGAGCTGGGATTAGGAATGTGAGTGGAGGGCCAAGTCAACTCCAATAATTGACTGCCAACCCCTGATTCTTGGTGTTTTTTGACAGTGAAATCATCCACATTTGGAGGACCATGGGAGCAGAGAGGATGATATCCGTCAAGGTGCTGATTAAGTTTCATGATGGCCGAGTTTAAATGAATTCACCAGTAACAGCAGCACTAACATCTGTGTGGATTAGCTAGCTGCAAGCTGTAAACAAGCAATTCTCATGCAACCCAGAGCCTCCCCCCCGCCCCCGATGGGCACCAATCCAATCTATTAATCAACATTCCTTAAAACCCTCCTATGTGGCTGGCATTGTGCTGGGGATACATAAAGAAGCAGAATACAGTCCCTTCCCTCAGAAAGGTTACAGTCTAATGGGAGAGAGACATGCAATCATGCATACACAAAGCAAGGGGCCATTTGCTATCTCTTTATCTTCCTCACAAACCAAAGACAAGGCCTTTCCCCACCCTGCTGGTAACCCAGGATTAATTGGCTTTGGTGGAGAAGGGAAGGTATACATACCGAATGCCAGAACCAAAGGGCCTGCAGTCAGCTCCCAAATCTGACACTATCTATATGGCTTTGGCAACTGTCTTGGACCTCAGTTTCCTCACTTGTAAAATGAGGGGTTTGAACTAGATGGCCTCCTAAATCAGGGAGAAGATCACCACATTAGGAGTTCGTGACCCAGCACCTTGTGTTTCCAATAGAATTGTTTCAGACTTCCAAGTTGGAAAATAGCCTGATGCATTGGAAAGCACTGCCCTTGCAGTCAGAGGTTCTTCCTTTATCAGCTCTGGGTGAATTATTGAGCTAATGCCTCAACTTGTTGTAGCTTCAGTTTTTCCATCTGTAAGAGGGGAACAATCATACATGTACTACCTACCTTAGAAGACTTTTGTGAGAGAAGAGTTTCAGAAACTTTACAAGCCCTCTGGAAGGGCTCATTGTTTGATCAGAGCCCTACAGCAAGAGGTCTTCACCCTTTTGGTGTCATGGACCCCATAACTAATGAAGCCTATGAACTCTTCCTCAGAATAATGCTTTCAAATGCATAAAATACAAAGGAAATTAGATTGAAATATTAGAAAAACAAGTGGATGGACTCCAAATTAATTCATGTGTCCAGTGGCCCACTGTGAGATATTAGCTCAAAGCCTGGGACAAAGGAAGAGGACCGGGACTAGGGAGGGATAAGCCTGAAAGAATTGAAGAGATGCACCCTGTCTTTCCGGGAAATCTTCACCCTAAGATCTACTCTCCCTTGTCATCTTCCTGGCAGGCCATGAATGTGCTCTATGAGATCCAATATTGCAGCAAATACACTGAGGCCATGTAGTTCCTGTACCCACAGCTTCTCTTCCATACTGAGGTACACTACATGTCTGAACTTGGCCTAACAGATCCACCCAAGACAAATGAGACCTCCCAGGAGGCAGAGCCAATGTCCAGCCCTCTGAGGTAAGGGTCACAGTTTGTGGTTTGGTAGAAAGCTGTGACCTCTGGGTCCCACTCATTCTCAAGGTAACTTTGGGAAAGTCTTTTCCTCTGAGACTTCACTGCCTCTTTTACAAAGTCATAAGTAGGTTATATGACTTCTATTTTGACCTTTTATTTTCCAGGTTTTAATCCCCTCCCAGGTTTAAGACTATATGTTCTAAATTTTTATAGAGTTTTGACATTTCCTGATCTATAGATTGACTTCTTTCACCTAGAATATACTGTTCTCTTCCAGATCTCGAATTTCACTGATCCTCTAGAATTAGATTTGAGTCACTGGTGGGGAAGGAAGAGAAAGCAAGAGCATAAGGGATAAGCAGGGAGAGAGAGATAGATGGGAGTTGAGAAAGGGCTTAGGACTTGGAGTCAGACGATCCAAGTTCAAAATTAATTTTTGTTACTCATCCCTTGTGTGAATTTGGTCCAATCACATCTTCCTATGGGTCTCAGTTTCCTAATCAGTTAAATGATCTCTACAGCACTGTCTACCTGTCCCTTTGCTAACTCCCCAGGTGATGTAAACTTTCTGGGCCACAGTTACCTCACCTGTCAAATGAGAAGGCAGGATGAGATGGCTCTAAGGTCCCCTGCAACTTGAAATCTAGTCTCCCATAACACATTGTGTAGTATTGTAGTATCTTGGCCAAGTCTTTTCCACTCTCTGCATCAACTCTTGCATTGGATAATGAAGAGTTGGTACCAAGTGATCTTCTGTGGTGAAGTGGAAGAAACCCTGGGCTTGGAGCAGAAATCCCCAAACTCAGATTCCAACTCTAGCCCTCACTGTATGGAAGGCTTCTGGGTTCCTATTTGAACCATCCTCTTGAACCTCCCAGGCTCCAGGTAACCTAGGTGGCATCCTGAACTTCTCACTCTCTCACTTCCCCACAGCTAATCTTTTTGCTAAGGCCTTGTCTATCTTATGACCTCTTCTCTCTTCTGATACCACCACCACTCTGATGCTAGCCCTCGTCATTTCAAGCCTGGACAATTGCAGCAGCCTGCTGGTTGCTCTTCCTGCCACTGGTCTCTCTCCACTCCTGCCCACTCTCCACTCAGCTGTCAAAGTGATCTACCTAACGCACCTGTCTGACCATGTCACTCCCTGTCCCCCACTCAGTAAATTCCAATGGTTCCCTGTCACTTCCAGGAACAAATTTAAAAATTCTCCATTTGGTGTTCCAAGCCCTTTATAGCCGTTCCCCTTTCACATTTCTAGTTGCCTTAGTCAACCTCACAAACTCTTCTGTCCACTAACACTGGCCACCATCCTGCTCCTTGAAGAAGATATTCCACCTTCAGATTCAAAGCATTTTCACTGACTGTCCTACAAGCAACTCTCCTTCCTCATCTGCAGCACCCAGTCTTCCTTCACCTTCTACAAGAAATCTTTCCCAATCCTCATTAACATCAACAACTTCCCTCTCTTGGTTATCTCCCGTTTGCAGGGTATACATCTTGTTTGTATGTGGTTATTTGACTATTTTGTCTCTCTCTTTAGACTGTGAGCTCCTGGAGACAATCCCTGGACTATCTTTTGCGATCCATTGTATCCCCAGCACTTAGTACAATGCCTGAATGTAGTAGCAGCTGCTTAATTATTGATTCTTGACGAACCAACTAGGAACCTCTGTAAGGAAATTGCTGTGTCTGGGACTCCATTGAAGATGACAGCAAAACTAAATAATCTCCAAAGTCCCTCCCTGCTCTAACCCTTGTTGACTCTAATATTCCTTCCAGTTCCAAAATCTTAGGATTCCTTCACTCACTCTGCTTCCTCTTGGCCACAGAACATCTCTGCACTCTCTGAAGAGTCTTCTACAAACCAGTGGCCACTGGAAGGACTATAGACAGCTAGAGCTACAAGGAGCTTGGGATCTCTTCTCCAGTTTTGATACCTACCATCAGGGGGTGACCCTTGTTGCCAGGTACTGGATTTGGGAAAAGCCATGCAAGTGGGACAAGGGAAGGGAGAGAACAGAATTTTTCAGTTCAACAATGGAGAATGAAAGGTCTGAACCAGATCAGTTCTACAGCCTCTTCCAGCTCTGATATATGCTATATTCTATGTTCCATAGCTCTGACATTCCAGGTTCAGTGTTCCAAGATGCTTTCCAGTTCTCAAATCCTATATTCTAGCAAGGTCCCACCCAGTTCTGACATCCTATATTCTATTTCCCAAGGTTCCACTCCGTTTTGACATAATATGTTCTATCTCCCAAGATCTCACTCAGTTCTAACATTCTGTGTTATATCTCTTGAAGTTCCACCTATTTCTAATATTCTATTTTCCATTCCCTCAGTTCAGTGGAAAGGTCACTCACCCTGGGAATTCTAACCATTGTTCTGACAATGACTCCATTTTCTGACTTGTGGAAAGTCCATGAGCTTGTCTGGATTTCATTCTGAAAATGAAGTGACATATGTGCTGGGCTTGGCACACAGTAACTGCTTATCCTAAATGGTTTTTTTTTGACTAACTGCAGTGCTAAAGCAGGAGATGTAGAGATGGAAGGTGCCCCCAAGGAAATAGAGGCCCAGGTTTTGTAGTATAGGTGCAGGTTAGAGTCAAATGACCTTTTGGAAAGTAATAATAATGTTTTATTTTTCCCCAAATCCATGTTGAAACAGTTTTTAACTTTTTTAAGTTAGGAATTTCTATTTCTATCCCTCTTTCCTTTCCCTCTCTCCTTTTCCTCCTCCCACCTTTCCCCCTCCCTGACATGATGGCAAGCAATCTGACCTAGGTTAAACATGTGCAATCATGTGAAGTATTTCCATTTAATACAAGAAGACTTAAACCAAAAATTACAAAGTGCTAATAGTGCATTTCAGTACATATTCATACAACATCAGTTCTTTCTTTGGAGGCACATGGCATGTTTCATCATTAGTCCTTTGGGATTGTCTTGGATCATTGCATTGATGAGAATAGCTGAATCATTTAGCAGTTCTTTATCAGACAAGGTTATTGTCTATGATGTCCTGGCTCTGCTCACTTCACTTTGCATCAGTCCATGTAAATCTTTAAGGTTTTTCAGAAATCATCCTGCTTGTCCTTTCTTATACCGCACTAGAATTACATGAATATACCACAGCTTGTTCAGCCATTACCCAATGAGTGAACATCCCTTCGATTTCCAAAACTTAGCCACCACATAAAAAGCTGCGATGAATATTGAAAATGGCCTTTTTGAAATATTATTTTTGCCTTGGAGATTCTATGAGATGAACTTTAAGGCCTCACTGCTCTACAACCTACATCCATCCAGAAGACTTCTTCAACTCTTCTTTCTGTTACACATCTCTCTCTTTGGTTCCTAATATTATTTGACACCTTACCACTGGAATAGATTAATAACTTGACCTGCCCAAGTAAGTATGATTTTAAGGTTTGCAAATATTGTCTCTTTTCATCTTTACAACAACATGGAGAAAATAGGGGTAATCATTAGCCTCATTTCACAGAAGCAGAAGCAGAGACTAAGAGAGTTGCCCAGTATTGCACAGCTAGCTTGTCTGAGTGCAGATATGAACTCTAGTCTTCCTGACTCCAGAACAAGCGCTTTATTCACTGCACCACCAAATTGCCTCAATATAACACCTGATTTAACCTTGTTTTGTACTTATAACACACCTACCAGTATAATGCCCTCTCCATTCTCTCAGCCCATTTGAACCCTGCACTTTCCTTCAGGGACCCCCTCAACCTCTCCTTCCCCCTATGAAGTCTTCCATGGACACTTCAGCCCCCAGAAATCTCCTCTCCTGAGCTGCTTTTGCCCTTGTAATCATCATCATATAGGTCCAAACTCATAAGCTCTCAACAAGTCTCCTGATGTTGGGTCTCCTAATGATTCTTTAAAAATAATTCATCTCTAAAGTCCTTTATAGACTAATTTTAAAAGTCTTAGTTGGTTTAAGTCTTCTATGGGCTCTACTTCTCCAGCTTCATCCTTTGGAAACATTCGCATGGAGGCATATAACACATATAACATCTGAGGACTCATGTGCATTTGTACATCCACGAAAACAGATAGAATATACATGAATAACTCTCACTCATGTAGAAGTCTGACATGTAGCTTTCACATCAACAACTTTCTAAGACAGGCAGTGCACATGCGGTGAGCTCCATCCTATGGATAACTTGAACAACTCAAGTGACAGGCCCACAAGGTCACAAAGCTAGTGAGCATCTAAAGTGACATTGGAATCCACGTGTCCTGGCCACAAATGTGGCTCTTTCCGGTGCATCACCCTGCCTCTCCCACTTGGATGGAGCTGTGATCTCAGAATGTGGATGAACACTGCTTCCAAAGGTACAGATTGCAACCCATCCATACTTCCTCAGCCTCACCCTTGCCCATGTCCTCTCCAGGGAATTCACACAGCACTCTAGGGAGGGCCTCTTTTTGATGTTGCATAAATGTCAATGAAGCATAGAGGTTACTCATCAGTTACCCCTTATTTTCCCTGCATGTTCCACCCATCTTCCTTTCCTGTCTAGAATTTTCTGACACTTTTCTTTTGAGCCATTTCCTCTGCACTTTTCTTCTTTAGCAATATATGTTACAGCCTCCTTGCACCTCCCATGTGTCGTCCTCACAACAACATGATAATAATTTTCACAAAAGTAGCTCTGCCAACATCCTCCTCCAATGCCTCAGCGTGCCAAGAGTCCACAGGCGGCAGTGCTAGCTGCCCAAGCTGTCGCCGGTCCTACCAAGCTGGGAGAGATAGTGCAGGCCCTCCAATGGACTATGTGCACACAAATGCCTAGCTAAGTGCTATGGAACTGATCAACAGAGAATGCAGGTTTTGTTGTCAGTTTAGGGCCAGAGAAATACATACATCAAGATCAGCTACCAACGCATGGATCGTTATGAAGTATGTTGTTTCATAGTTAGATGCTTGGGAAAAATGATCTGGAATCATCAACTTGCCTTCCTAACTTTCATCTACTCCTCACTATCTGACTTTGAACAACACCACTCAAGTGATGGCTTATTCCTTCCAAAGGTATCAATAATCCCTTAACTTCTGCATCCAATGGCTTTGTTTCAGTCTTTGTCCTAAAATTAACTTGCAGTTTTATAGTACCTTAACACTAACCTTAAATGCACATTCATCACAACAGCCCTATAAGATATAAAAGCAAATGCTTCTAACCCCATTTTACAGATGAGAAACCTGAGACCCACGAAGTTCAAGGGACTTTCCCAGGTATATTGCTAGAGTTTGAGTGATCTGCCTGAGTATCATGGGTAGGATCTTTGAGTTTAAATGACCTGCCCAAGATAACACAAGGAGGAAGTTTCATTGTCAGGGAGAAAGATTATGAAGCACCTTGGCCAAGATACCTAGTACCACAATGACCAGAACCCAAGGCTTTCCTATCTACAATACACTCACTACTTGTACACATACCATACAGAGAGAAACAAACACCCACTCACAAACCAAATATTGGCATGGAATGTCTTGTGTGTAAGTATGTCTCACACCCTCCTTTTCCATCCCAGGAGCATGGTGCAGAATTCATGCAGGCAGATCAAAGGACTTCTTCACCAAATCATTTCCAGTATGGAGGCCAAATCAGAACTTGACAAGAATGTGGCCAACATCTTCTTCACAGAGGTACGATACTTGCTGAGGGGAGGGGGAAATCTCTGGGCCTTTTCTTCAAGGATAGTTCTTTTCCAGTCTTATTACTAAACAGAAAAGAGAATCCCAAAATTCCCCAAGTTATATGGACCTCGAAGACCAGATCTAGTCTAATCCGTGTGTAAATAATATGCTTGACAAGTGGTCAGCCTAATTCCAGCTGAAGGGGACACCATTCCACTTGTGGAGAGCTCTTAATAGACATTTTTGCTTACAGTGAGCCAGTCTTCCCCTCTGCAACTTTCACTTATTCTACTTTTGCCCTTTGGTTCCAAGCACAACAAACCAATCCTTCCCCCACATGACAGTCGTGGAAATACTTGAAGACAGCTATCAGTCCCCTCCGATCAAAAAAAGAAAATTGCAAACATTCCCATTGTGCAAGTCAAATGCTCTAGCCATAGAAGTTTGAGAAAGGATAGGCCATCCTTCTGGCACAGAGACAGAGACCAATCCCCATTGAACATCCCTCATTGTCCCTTGAGACAACTTTTCTCCCCAGTTTTACATTCCCCACCCCTTCTAGGACCTGTTTCACTGCTGAATCTGGGCCCCAGGTAGGAGCAAAGCCCCACAGGGCCTTTTGCTACAAGAAGGAAGGCAATCTTAAGACTCAAAGTCCCTTCCCTGAGACAAGAAGCAGAGCTATAACTTAAAGCAGACCACCAGGGCTCCATCTGAGTGGGACATTGGCCACAGGCTGGAGAAATTTTCCCTGGGGTGGTAGACTTAAGGAGCCACTGACACATGACTGTATTCCTCTAAGGAAGAAAACAGGGACAGGACCTCTAGGTATAGAGCTGTATGGGAAGAGTCAGTCAATCAGTCAACAAGCATTTATTAGGCACCTGCTATGTATGCCACTCAATCTAATGGGGGAATTAACATGGTGAGAAGTAAGCACAAACAGGCTATGTAGAGGATCAAAATGGAGAATTCAAAAGGATCAGGAAAGCCTTTTCTCCTGGGTTTTTGTTTTTATTTTTGCCAAATACCATTTAATGTTAAGGAAAAAATGTATTAAACCCAGTTCAAATGGCTAAAAATTTCTAACATTGAACAAATACAGATAATCAGGCATAATTATTTATATAATGAAGATAGATTTTAATATTCAGAAGGATAGGGAAAACTTTTAACAAGAGCTCCCTTCTGACAAAAGCATTGTCAAAAGAAATGTACATATACCTTAATGACATGAATGAGTCTTAAAGGCATAGGGCAATGGAATTCTTTTCAAGACACATGGACTCAACATAGGAAATTACATGCATACCCC
Source organism: Potorous gilbertii (assembly GCA_028658325.1). Lineage (NCBI taxonomy): Eukaryota > Metazoa > Chordata > Mammalia > Diprotodontia > Potoroidae > Potorous > Potorous gilbertii. The sequence goes on from JAQQSK010005242.1 coordinate 64,271, forward strand.
TGAAAATTAAGGTGGGATTTGAGCTGAAAACAGAAGGAAGCTGGCAAATTCAAGAGGAAGAAATAAGGAAGGAGAACATTCCAAGCACGTACAACAGCCCAGTGTGAGGGGAAGGGAACCAGAGCCGTGGGGCTGGGAAGGACTAGGCTAAATATATAAAAGTCAAAGGAGGAAAACAGAAAAATCCCAGCAAAAGAAAGGATAGTCATTCTGGCTAACTACTCCCTAAAGTCAGATGAGAAAAAATTAGTTAATTAACTAGACCTTCCAAAAGAGCTCGGCATTGATGAGAAGACAAATAAAGGGGGGAATGTGGCATGACAGAAAGAGAACACGTGATTTTGATTCATGGACTCTGGCTTCCAATCACAGCTCAACCTCTGGGACTAGGCAAATGACTTCATTTCTCTGGGTCTCAGTTTCTTCATTTTAGAGGTGAAATTCTTCATTTAGAGCTTTCTTCATCCTGAGAAGGGAGGAGAAAGCCCTTTGAGAATCCCCAAGGTCAAACAGAAACATGGTCATGTCAGACCCTGTCCTAGAAACATCCATTTCCCACATTGTCCCACATGTCCCAAATGTCCCACATTGCCTATGGGATCAAGTCACTCTGTCAGCTTCTCCAATCTAACCCTAGCTTTCCCCCATTAAACCTGCTTGCTCTGGATGTTCTCAGATCCGCAACACCAGAGAAGTCAATCTTTTTATACTTCCCCAAATGGAAGAAACAATCATTCTTCCACCCAATCGCTATGTGACAAGTGACAAGTCCCTTCTCCATCACTGGACCCTCAGCTTCCTTCCCTGGAAAATGAGAAGGTTGAATTAGATGTTCTCTTCCACCTTCCTTCCACCTCTGAAACTCTGAAAGTTTAATTTCTGACTCTGTGCCTGTCTATCCCCTTGAGCCCCAGAAGAAGAAACCCAACCATCTCCTGCCACCTCACTATCCCTATTTCTTGACTACCTAAGTCTAGATTGGCAAGGAAAGAGAATAAGCCTTTAGAGAACACCTATGATGTGCTAAGTGCTGTGCTAATTGCTTTATTCACTTGATCTTCTCAACAACTATATAAAGTAGCGGCTATTACTAACCCCATTGTACAGTTGAGCAAAGTGAGGCAAATAGAGCTTAAGCAGTTTGCCCAGGGTCACACAGCAAGTCAATGTCTGAGGTCCAATTTGAACTCAGGTCTTCTTGCTTCCAGGGCTCTATCCATTGCTCTACCAGCTGCCTCTAAGTTTCCTTCCACTCCTGACATTCCATAGTTTTCTGTCTCTGTGACACTGTCTAGCCCCTTCAGCCCTAGAAGTAGAAGTGTTCTCTTTGCATTCCCTGAGGAAAGTGCTCTAGAAAGATCATCCCTGATCACTCCTGTGCCATATTTATTCAAAGTAGGCGGCACCACATCTACACATACCTCATTTTCAGAGATATATCCCCATGAGGGGAGAGACGGGGACGGGAAATGACATTGCCCCTTCCGCCACTTCAATTTCTCAGCAGCCCTGTGATGCTGCAGGAGCTACCTCAACAAGCCATATCTTTATACCTCCGTCAACGGCTGAAGCACCCCGATCCTTTCACCTGAGTGATCAGCAAGCAAGCCCTCAAGAATGTTATCTTTGACCAAAGTAAGGTAAAAAGGGCTCACTCTAAGTGAGAACCTGGAAAGACCCTAGCTGAAAAGGGCCAGGGTCTCCCACTGCATCCTGGGCCATCTCCCGTTGTCCTGGAAGAGAAAGTGAGCTGGTAATTTTGCACAACCCTCCCTCAGTCAAATCCAAGTCAACAGCAAATCGTGTTATCATTGCCTGATGTCATGGTCTTAGGTACAAACACAATAGCAACATTGACTCAGTTATCTGTATACATTTCTCACTCATTTATCCATGAATGGGCACATGGGTGGGTAAGACGAGCCTGACCAGAGACAAGGGAGTGTGAGGAGGATTGCCAGATGTGGTAGGGAGTAAGGAGTGGTGGAAGTGAGTGGGGTTGGGTTGAGTGGGGGGGAGGGCTGGAGAGGGCTTGGAGAGGAATAGTATCCTCATGGCTTTGAATGCTAGGCAGACTCGAGACTTGTGGAAGAACACAAATGGGAAACCATCTTCTGTTCTGAGCATAAGATCATAGCATTCAAGGCTGAAAGAGGGGAAAATTAAGATCCAGAGAAACGAAGAAAACCAGAGAAGAGACCATTAGTCTCAATTCACAAAGTAGTCAGTGACAGAATCAGAATTCTAACCTAGTTATCTTGACCAAGTCTGGAAGAGCACTTCAAATCCAGAGCCTTCCCCACTAATTCCCACTGTGGAAAGATATGAAGAAAGTGCTGTTTGGAGAGATTTGTCTACACAAAATTTACAAAATTTCCAAAAAGAACAGGCAACCTCATAAGTGGGTTCCATCTTCCTGAAGAGGGTCTCTTGGGAAAACTGAATAATTGTTTGTCAGAAGGAATTCCAGTTCACTAGCTTCAGTCCAAGATCCCTTCCAGCCTGGAGAGTGACTAATTCCAAATAGGAGGGTTCTAAAGTGCTGGAGACTACAGAGGTTTCAAATTCAACTAGGAAGGGATCCCATCTTGACTTAGAAAATCACCAAGTAACATGAGCTCTGCTGTATCGTATTTTTGTTGATTTTATTCAACATTTCCCAATTACATTTTAATCTGGTTCTGGTGACCTTTGGCAGTATTGTGTAGTTGGGCAGGCCTCCAATTTGAGCCCCTTGCCTAGACTGTTTTTCTCTCCCTCAGGATAACATTATCTAGAAGCAGCTGGCCTGCTTGCTGGATGGCTTCCACCATGAGAAGGAGGTGGAAACCGTCGTGTCAATGAACATGGTGTCTAATGCCCTACACAGCCTGAACCAGCAAAATATTAGCAACCTATGTGAGGATATTGCCTTCGAATTGCGTATCTTTTTTGATGACGTGAGTATGGCTGTGAATACCTGGCCCCTGCATATATCCATGTGTGCATCTCCTTGTACAAAATTTCCAGGGGGCTCAAGCTGAGATCTTAGAGGTTGGGAGTTGTACGTCTGTGGATATGTTTGCAGTATACTCTTCTCACTCAGACCTTCTCATTTTAGAGAAGAGAAAACTGAGGCCCAGAGAGGGGAAAAAGAAACTTACCAATGGTCACACAGCTTACTTAGCCAATGGCAGAGTCAGGAGTTCCTGACCCTAAATCTAGAGTTGATTCCATCCTACCACTCATGTTGGTATGGAGAAATGGAAGGAGCACTGGATATGTTGGTTTGAATTTTGAGTCTATGACAACTCCCTGTGCCACCTTAAGCAAGTGTCTGGTACTCAGTTTCCCCAGCTATAAAATTGGACGTTTGCATTATAGGCTTCTAAGGTACCTTCTAAATCTAGGCCTTAGGGATCTCTAAGTACATACATGTTCCTATCATGAAGAAGACATCATTCGAATGCAGCATTTGGTTCTGAGCTCTCAAATTGATGTCCTATACATTGTTTGCGGAGCTGAGTATATGGCCAGGAAGGGTAAGCAAGAAAACCCTTAATGGAAGAGCAGGGCAGTTCTGCCAGTTTGTATGTTGTGCTAGGGGAAGTGTTGCATGCCAGACGAAGCTATAACTTGGTATCATTTGGGAACCCGAGGCTGGAGAGATATAGGAGGATTACTAGGTCTGAAGGATTAGTAGGTCTGAAGTCAGGGAGAGCTGTATCCCCACAGCACACTGTAAGCCCTTCCTTCTACTCAGAAAATACATGATCCAGACAAGAGGATTACATATAGAAGGTAATTTGTTGAGAGATGATGTGGGCACAAGTAGACATTGCTGTGTGTTAGGAGGATTGTGGGTATATGTGCATAAGACTTTCTATGGATCCACTTGTATGCAGGTATACTCATGTATGTGTGCATAGCAGCATACATGTTTGAGAAAGAAAGATCCTCATCTTCCAAAATGGTTGCCAAAAAGAAGAGTAATTAGACCCTGCCCTTGGGGGAGAATCTTGTCTGAGGTAAAGATATAGATATAGATAGGGCCAACTATTGCCAAGAATTCCCAGGGCCATACAGCCAGGTTGATAAGCCTTATAAAATGTGGTCAAAAGCTGCTGGAGGACATCATTTTTGTCTTTGTAGCCCCAGGATATAGCACAACCCCTAGAATACAGTAGGTGTTTAATAGACTCTTTTAGATTTATTCATGGATGGTGGTGTGTGTGTGGGGGCTCCTCTGCCCATGTTATCCTCAGTATTGAGAGAATGTCAGAGCATTGGCCATTGTCAGCTTTGGAGAACTCGTGCTGTGCACGCAAGGAAAGGAGGATCATCGTGTTATGAGGCAGCAGGTGCACCTGAGCCTGGTTCCCCTTCTCATGCACCTGAAGGATGATAGCCCCATCGTTGTCAAGGTCAGTCAACTCAATAGTCAGGCAGTGAAGTTTCTTGTCAAATAATCAGAAAACCCTGCTGTCAGTCATCATAACAAGCAGTCACAGAGACAGGCAGTGATTCAGGTTGTTGCACAGGTCCATTGGTAAACCCACAAGTGCTCAGACAGACAGAGGGGTTAGGTGATCTGTCAGTTAAGGCTCAGTCAATATATTGAGATCAGCCAAGTCATCCTTCAAGTTGTTAGTAAGTATAAATGAGCGCAGCACTGGTTCTCTGAGCATTGCCTCAAATTCTATTGTAGGTCTTGTTCTTTTCTTCACTCCGTGGATGGAATTATCAACTCTATGCTGACAAAAGACCCATCTATGCAGTATATTCAGCCCTAATTTCTCTCCATCAGCCCCATATCATTATCTTTTAATCTTTTCAAAATTCATGTCTTGTAGACATCTTATAATTAACATATTCAAAAGAAAACTCATCTTTTCCCTAAACCTCAACTCCATTCCTTCCTGACTCTTCTATTTCTGTTGAAGGTACCACTATTTTTCTAGTGTCTCAGGTGAATAACATCAGCTCAACCTCAACTTCTCAGTTCTACTCACCCCATGGATCCGATCAGCTGCCCAATCCTGCCATTTCTACCTCTTTATCATTCCTCCACTAACAGACTTTCCTTAGTTCCTGATCTCAACACTTCTGGTCTAAATTATCGGAACAGCTTTGTCATTGGTCTCTCAGTCTTGGTTCTCTCTTCACTCCAATCTATGATCCAAAACAGTTTCAAAAGTCATTTTCCTGAAGAGGAGAACTGACCATTTCACTCCCTTATTCCTATTTCCTCCATGATCAAAGAAAAACTCCTTGTAACTTTTAAAGCCCTTCACAACTTGGCCTCAACCTACCTTTCCAGCTTCATTGTAAACAGCTCATCCTTCTGTAGTTCTGGAATGTATGGAGTATTCAAGAAAGACTCTGATGTAAGGGTTTGCCAAGCCTTTTTCAGGGATGCTCACCTACCTTTGGTGTCTTCCTGGCATTCTTTCTTGTGATTTCAAGGAAACCGTCTTGGAATATGGACTAAACCGAGTTGACTAAGAGGGACCAAGAAGCTTCAAGCCCCTCGTTGAGTTTGGAGAAGGGAGTAGTATCTACCCCAAGCATGTGACAACTTATCCTGGCAGAATAAGCAATGAGAATAATGTATTCCTACAGCCATGAAGGCAGCCAAAGCAGGTGCTGTGGAGCCTTAGAGTTTGGTCAGATACCGAAGGCACCAAGGTCACTCACTGAATTCCAGGCTATCACCAGCTGTCTTGACTTTTGTCTTGCCACTGGACTTTTGCTGACTCTGGAGCAGAAAGTGAGACTGACAACTTTATGCAACTCTGCAATACTTCAATCCAATTTACACAAGAGTCAAGACATCACCCTGGGATGTCACTGGTCTTCCAAATCAAAGGACAAACAACGGTTCCACCAACCTGGCCTTCTCTGTGTTCTTCACGCCAGCTACTCCATCTTCTGCCTCTCCGGTTGCATTGGCCATCCCTCCAGCTTAAAATATACTCTCTCTTCACCTCCAGAAACACTCTCTTCCTCCAGGCTCCAACTCAAGCACCACCTTCTCTATATAGTCTTCTCAGATCCTCTGAATTGCTAATTGCCTTTCTTTCCAACTCCTTTGCATTTATCCCGATTATTTGTTTGTGTATTCTGTCTATATTTCTATATGCATTTCTTCTTTCTCTGGTCTTACATAAACTTCTTATGAGAGGGGATTGATTCCTTCTATTTATGCGCCAGGTACTTAGCATAGCTCCTGATACACAACAGACACGTAATAAACGCTTATTGATTGACAGAATCCTTAATTTCTTTCCCAACTTTGCTCAAGTGCCACCTCCTTTACATGAGGCCATTTCTGAACCTTCCTCCAACACCCATGCCACCTCCTGCCAAAACGTTAGTACCACTTTTCAAGCAAAAATTACCTCGTATTAATTTTTATATATTTTCTGTCAAGGTCTACACATTGTTGCCCCAATAGAATATAAGCACTTTGAGGACTTTCATTTTCACCTTTATATGATCAGCTGCTATATAATGGATTGGACTCACAAGGCCCTTCAGAAATGTTTGTTCATTGACTCAGACCCCTGCCTGAGGCAGAGCAGTACAGGAAAATGAGACTGTCATTATATCCTGGCTTCAAAACTTAATAGTTGTACTGCCCTCAGCAAATTGCTTAATCTCTCAGAGCTTCAGTTTCCACCTGTGTCAAAAGGACACAACCATACTGGAATGACAATCACTCATGCTAGCACTTCCTGCCTTTGAGGCTGCTTTAAGGAAAGCACTTGATAAATCCGTAGCAGTGGGAGGTGTCCTTATTATGATCATTTCGCCTGATGGGCCCCAGGTCAATGACTTTCCGAAGGTGCTTCCAGCTCTTGAAGGTCAGCTTTCTTTTTATTTTTCTTTTAAATATAAATTAATTAATTTAACATCTTACGTTCATTTTCAAAAAATTTTGGGTTCCAAATTTTCTCCCCATTTGTCCTCTGCCCCCACCCCAATACATCGAGCATTCTAATTTCCCCTATCACCAATCTGCCCTCTCTTCTAGCGTCCCTCCCTTCCCTTGTCTCCATCTTCTCTTTTGTCCTGTAGGGCCAGATAACTTTCTATTCCTCATTAACTGTATTTCTTTTTTCCCAGTAGCAAGAACAATACTCGACAGTTGTTCCTAAATCTTTGAGTTCCAACTTCTCCCCATCCTGCTCCTCCCCACCCATTTCCTTTGGGAAGGCAGGCAATTCAATATAGGCCATATTTGTGTAGTTTTGCAAATGACTTCGATACTAGTTGTGTTGTGTGAGACAAACTATATTTCAATCCATCCTATCCTAACCCTCATTGTTTCTATTCTCTCTTTTGATCCTGTTGCTCCCTGAGTGTTGACTTCAAATTGTTCCCTCCTCCCAATGCCCTCCGTTCCGTCATCCCGCACATGGCTTATCCCCCGCACCCTGCTTTTCTCTTTCTCCCCCACTTTCCTGTAGTTTAAGATAGGTTTTCATACCAAAATGAGTGTGCATTTTATTCTTTCCTTCAGTCGAATGTGATGAGAGTGAGCCATATTTTTTTTTCCTCAGCTCTCCTCTTCCATCCACTAAAGTGTCTCCTGCTTGCCTCTCCTATGAGAGATAATTTACCCCATTCCATTTCACCCTCTTTCCTCCCACATTTCTCTCTCACTGTTTGCCTTGATTTCTTTTAAGATATGATCTCATCCTATTCAATTCACTCTGTGCTCTCTGTCTCTGTGTGTGCACGCATGTGTGTATGTGTGTGTGCATGCAGGTGTGTATATGTGTGTGTGTGTGTGTATGTGTGTGTGTATTCCAACCAACTACCCAGATACGGAAAAGTTTCAAGAGTTACAAATATTGTCTTTCCATGTAGGATTGTAAACAGTTCAATTTTGGTAAGTCCCTTATGAATTCTCTTTGCTGTTTACCTTTTCATGCTTCTTCTCATTCTTGTGTTTGAAAGTCAAATTTTTTTTTCAGCTCTGGTCTTTTCATCAAGAATGCTTGAAAGTCCTCTATTTCATTGAAATACCAGTTTTTCCCGTGACGTATTATACTCAGTTTTGCTGTGTAGGTGATTCGTGGTTTTAGAGCTAATTCTTTTGCCTTCTGGAATATCCTATTCCACGCCCTTTGATCCCTTAATTTGGAAACTGCTAGATGTTGTGTTATCCTGATTGTATTTCCACAGTATTGGAATTGTTTCTTTCTAGCTGCTTGCAATATTTTCTCCTTGACCTGGGAATTCTGGAATTTGGCCACAATGTTCCTAGGAGTTTCTCTTTTTGGATCTCTTTCAGGCAATGATCAGTGGATTTCTTGAATACTTATTTTGCCCTCTGGTTCTAGAATATCAGGGCAGTTTTCCTTGATAAGTTCATGAAAGATGACCATCACCGTATCATGTTCACAGCTTAGCTAAATACAATTGACATATTTCATTTCAGAATGTTCTCTTTCAGTTAATGGTCAAAATGTGATTATTTCGATTCCTATGTACTTCAATTCGAAAAATCGTAAATACTGAGATAACCTGCAGGAAATATATAGAAGAGTCAAGTTGATATTGTGCATGGAGAGAGTACAGGGAACCAATCCTGATAATACATTATCTTCTCTGTATTCAATGTATTTGTTGAGTAATCTGTATTTGTGTTCGACTTTCGTTGCTGAAGATGACCATGTCATGAGAGAAACAGTGACATGACTTGTACTTGATTTTGTTTTGAGTGAGTTAAGGCTGTGCAGGACACCAGCTCCTCCAGAGCCATCTGAATCCAGTGACCAGATATTCATCAGGATGCCTGGAGATGACCCAGGATGAGGCAGTTGGGGTTAAGTGACTTACCCAAGGTCATATGGCTAATGAGTGTCAAGTGTCTAAGGTTATATTTGATCTCAGGTTCTCCTGACTCCTGCAGTGGTGCTCTATTGACTATATGACCTAGCTGCCCCTCAGTGGTAGGAGTCATCTCCCTATGTATGAAATGCATTATTGAGGAGAAATAGGGATGAGTAACCCGCTCTTTTTTCTTCCCTATACCCTTCACATGCGCCAACCAACTGCTCAGTCACAGAATTCCCCAGCAAGAGAACCCAGGCTCATCTCTTCAAACTTGTGACTTCCCAGGACTGAACACCATCTCTGAGATCAGCTGTGTCAGAGTCTCTTTTTCAAATGCTCCAACAGAGTCAGTTCCCATGGAGATACTTCTTTTAATTCATCTCAAGAGCCACCACATTCCCACTGGAAAAACTGACCACAATAGAAGACACTCTCACCCACAGAATCTACCTCTTCTTCAGCAAGAGGCCCTGCTGTTCCCAAGACATCTGCAGGAGTGAACATGGCAACCAGTAACTTTTTGCTTGTCTTAACTTCAGATGAAGCAACAGCTACCTCTGACTTAAGTACTCCTTTACAGACAAGCCTGCCTGGGAGCCTTTCTTCTCTTCTCCCAATCATCCCATCTAGAGCGCCCACAACTACCATGGAGAACTCCAGTATGGGATCAGTAACTATGGCAATTCCACCAGATGTTCTCTGCTCAACTGCATCAGCTTTAGGGATTGGCACCAGTCTTCCTGCCTCCATGTCCTTCTCTCCTTCACCTTTCCATGCCAAAGAAAGAGGAGAAAGCCCTGAACCAACTCCAGGGCAAGCTGAGGTCACTACCCCAGAGAGGTCAGACTCCCAGACATGAAGAGAATCTGGCTTAGCTGCCCTGGATCATCCTGCTATAAGGATCATTCCAACACATGTGCATCCCTGACACTCATAAAAGGGATATCTGGGTCCATTACATTATCTGTTTCCTTTGTGGAGAGTACACTGAAGTCCCAGACAACTCCCAAATATCAAACACATTTCGTGAGACCCCTAATTTTGCAAGGCCAGAGACAACATCTGCTGTTGCTCCCCATGATGTAAGACAGGGAGCCAACCATTCCAAAGCTATCCCCTCACCCCCACACGTCAAGAGCCCCAACAAGTTAAACTCTACCTCGTACCACTGAACGCAGGGAAATCTTGAATCCTGAGGGAGCAGCCAGATCAGTTGAACCAGTGACTAGAGATACATCTTTTCCTCCTAGTGTTAGAAGAGATCCTAGACTGCATCTCACTTGCAAACAGGCAACTGCCTAATAATATGACCTCCATAACCACCCCTTTGTTTGAGATGAGTTGGGTTGGGGGACAATGGTGCTAGGGCAACTTTTCCTGCTGAGAGCTCAGCTAACCTTCAGGCAAGCCCTGCTGGAGTGTCCAGCACCAGGCCACACGATATTCCACTCTGCACCACACACTTCTTTCCATGGGGTTGAGACTTGGAGCAGAAACAGTCTTATATCCTGTATCAACAATGACAAGTCATAATACCTTTAGTAGCAGTAGCTCCGTGACTCCTATAAGAGATAGAATTGACAGCAACACATTTTCTTGTACATTTGATGTCATATCTCTTGCCATGACTGGAATGGCTAACACTTCTACTTGGCCAACAATTCACTATTCTGCTTGCCCTCATGGGATCATATTACTAGAACTTGAAAGGAATTTAGTTTTCTAGCACAGATATTTTATAGTAGAGAAATATCTAAAGTAGATGTGAACCTTCAACCAAAGACTCACATGGATAAGAATTAGAGGTGTAGATTGAATCATATTCCTTTGAAATTCTTCCTGAAATATAGTATCCAGATTTTCCTGTCTCATTGCTTTCTCCAGTGAAGTCTGTGGGGTAAAGCAAATTTGGAGAATTATTGGCACGAGCTTGGACGGGTATCGATCAGTTGGTTGAGCTTAACTTAATTTTCATTTGCTATCTTTTCGCAAGGCAATTGGGGTTAAGTGCCTTTGCTAGGATCACATGGCTAGTGTCAAATGTCTGAGGCTGGATTTCACTCAGGTCCTCCTCATTTCAGAACCAGTGCTCTATCCACTGAACCATCTAGATGCCCCCGAGTCTAACTGTCTATCCTAATTCATTCCTCTGTCATAGATATTAGTAGAATTACAAATAGATATCAGTACCTTCTCCTCTTATCTCTGTTCTGTAAGTCTCCCTGGGATCTGCATGAGTCAAAAATGAGTCTTGTCATTGGTTAGGTTCACTTATATGAGTGCCTCACAGACAAATGTGGCCACACTAAGGCTAGCATAGCAGTGTGTAGCAGTCTCTGATGGAATCCTTAGACTATAGGTAAGACTTATCCAGGAACTGAAGCTCAACTAATGAATGCAGGAGAAAGTGAAGTGTAGTGGTTTGGAAGATGTCTTGAATATAGAAGAGGCCGTATTAAGAGGCAATGAAAATCTGTCTAAATGACACCAGTTTTCAGCCATCAACACTTAGGCACACTTTCACCAACTGCCAGCTCCAACTAATTTCCATGGGCCCAGGATTCTCCCCCTGAAATACAGTGACATTGAATAATGTCAGTGGATCTGACCTGAAAAGTTCCACCAGCATCCCCAAGACTGTCTCTATTGTGAGCGATTCCATTTCTGACACTGCAACAGAGATAATCATCATGTAGGCAACTCCAGGTATAAGAGCCATTGAAACTTCACCTTCTCACTGTGGCCACCATCAGAGTTGGTCTCAGAGCTAAGAAACACAGAAGAATCAGGTACTCTCCCACAGAAGACTCAACAACCACCTGGAACATCTCCTGGAGATACTTTGGGCACTGAAAGCTCCATACTGTCTTTGCCTCCAGTACAGGCCACAGCCAGCTCAAGCTCCAGTGGTCACTTTAAAGATCAGTACAGTTGGGACAATTTCTTCTACGTTACCTGGGGACATACTTCTATCAGAAATATCCCCAAGAAAGAGTCCTACCACCACCCAGGCTGCATGGCTCACTGCAGTTTATTCTTCTTATGTCTCTGTCTGAGTGATAGGAACTGAAATCAGGCCCATTTTTTTCTCTACCTTCAACTCCTACAGCCATCAGTGCCATGGGAGGTGGATGAAACCCAGATATGTCTACGATGTGAACCAGGCAAGAGAAAGGGTCAGTGTCCTGTCCTCCATTGCTCCAGAATCATCCCAACATCTGCTAGAAAAGACATGAAAAATTTCTTGGTGTCTACAGAAAAGTCAGTGGATGGTAAAATAGTGGGCAACAGTTCCCTTGAGACCACAAGATACTCCAAGACATGCAGTCCCCCGGATTAACTTGTTTGGCCTGACAGGACCTCCACCTCTTCTCTGCCCAGCCTCAGTGAAGAGACCAGCTACTCCAGGACTTTCCTTTCGCTCTCTAAAGGGAGTATGACGAGCTCAGAAAATACCACCTGTACTGCTTATGACAGAATTCACATAACCCACACCTTCTGAGAAGTGTTCTTCTTCTGTTACACCAGTGACTAAATGCAGTGCTGGTTCTTCCTCCTCCGCCAGCACTGTAAAAGTGCTAGAAGAGGATGCACAGCTCTCTCAGAGCCCATCAAAATTGCATCATGGATGTCTCTCCTGATGAGCTAACAGCTGGCCTCTTGACAAGCCATGTGGGGGGTTGAGGTAAATACCTGATAAATTGGAGATAATCAATGAAGGAAGGACACTAGAATTAATAGGGATCACTTAAGAATCAAGGGCATAATGTCTATTAAGATCACACCTTCCTATAGACAGGAAGAGGATACCTTTCTACAGGAAAGGGGAAGCTTACCAGGGGCTTGAAGGAATTCAGGAAAATGAGGAGGAAAAGGAATCCAGGGATGGAAAAGAGTCAGTGAAAATGTGCTGAGTTGGGAGATGGTAAGGCAATGCAAGGAAGAGAAGGTCGGTGTCACTGGGGGAAAGGAGGAATAAAATGCAAGAAGATTGGCAAATAAAAGGAAGGGCAGGTTCTGAATGACTCTGAATGCCAACTAGCATTTTCTATTTGATTCTTGAGGTAACGGAAAGCCATTGTATTTCACCGAATGGTAAAATGATGTAGTCAGACTTTGGCTTTAGGAAAATCATTTTGGTGGCTAAGTGGAGGATGGACAAGAGTGTCTTATGAAAATAAAACTAACCAGAAGGCTACTGCAACAGTACAGAAATGAGGTGATGTGGGCTTGTACCAGGATGATGATAGTGTCATATGAGTGAAGAAGCATATATGAGAAGTGTTAGGAGAGCAAAATCTATATTCCTCATCAACAGATTGGACATGGGGTTGAGAGTAAAAGTGAGTAGTCAAGGGCTTTGAACATGGGTTATTGGGAAGGTGGTGATAGCCTGAAATTGGGAAGTTGAGATGAAATGAAGATTTTTGGGGAAAGACAATGAGTACAGTTTTGGACGTGTTGTGTTTCAAATGTGTACAAGACACCCAATTCAATATTTCTAACAGGCAATTGTCCACGAGGAGTAATGAGATTGGAAGTCACTAGAGAGGCTAAGGGTAAATCATCCATTCTCAGAATAGATTCCCAGGAGCTTAAAAAATCACAAAATATCCTAGAAAAAGGAAAAAAGAGGGCCCAAGTCAGAGACCTAAGGTGCTACAACCAAAATTAGCATTGATGACTTGGGTGAGAATCTAGTAAAAGAGACAGGATTCAGGCAGAGAACCAGGAGAGTACTGTCATAAAAATCTAAAGTGAAGAGAGCATCGATGAAAATAGGAGAATGGAATGAAAGGCTGCAGAGAGATGAAGAATAATGAGGATTGAGAAAAGGCTATTTCTTTTTGCAAAGAAGAGTTTTATCGTAACATTAGAGAGGATAATTTCATTTAATTGAAGAAACTGACAAACTGAGTGAGATAAAAAGTGAGTGAGAGGAAGGGTGTTGGAAACATCTTTTGTAAACAGCTATCTCAATGACCTGGAAGAGTAAAAGGAAGAACTAAGAACTAAGGAAGAATACTATCGGAAAGAATGAAAAACTGAAGGTGGTTTTTTTTGTGTGTGGGCATTCATTTTTTGCAGATGGACTAGTAGGGAAATAGCCAGTAGAGAAGCAGAGATTGAATATACATGAGAGAATGGGAAAATAGAGGAACACTGCTATGGGAAGGATGAAGAAAGCACATATTTTGGAGTTTACAATCAGAACATGTGGAGATGATATATTGTGCTTTGTACTGCATGACTGTGATATGTGCACTCATTTGTTGCTACAGTTAGTGAAGTTAGTGTACTACCTGCCACACATGTTCCACATCACAGAGCATCAGGAGGCATGACGGTACTGCCTAGTGGCCCACTGACACCCAAGTCCACTGTAAGGCCTGTGAGTAAGAAAGTGCTTCTTGTCTTTATCTTGTGCTTCCTGGATACTTATCTTCCAGTTTTGGGAAAAGGTAGGAATCCATCTTCATAGTCTAAGAACAGGACACTGATGGGGAGATAGGGTGTTGTAACTAGACTACAAGTCTGTGCAGCTTCATCTGCCACATTCCTTTCTATCTTGAAGTATGTTGTAAGGACAGCCTTTGGATGAAGTAGTGCTGGGGCATTTTATATGTTTCTTGTATTCCCTTCCATGTCTACCTGCTATTTGCCCTGTTAAAGTCCACTATGGGAGAACAGTTTCCTGTGGTCCCTCAAAAATCAGAACACAGGGGACTATTTCTTCTACATTCCCTGCAGACATACCTGTATCAGACACATCTCCAGAGAGAGTCCCAGCACCAACCTGACTCCATGGCCCACTACAGTTGATTCTTTCATACCACCGTCTCAACCCCACTTTTTCTCTCTTCTCAACTCCTACAGACATGAGGGCTGCAGAAATGAGGCCAAGCCTAGATCTTCCTATGAGAAAAAGCACCCTAGAGAAGCAGGATATCTATATAATAACAGAACCAGGCTCAGCTCCCCTGTCCTCTACTGTTCCCAACCTACTTCCCACATCTGCTGGAGGGGACACAAGCATTTTCTTGTAGTCTACAGAAGGACCAACAGAGGCTAAAACAGTGTCCAACACCTTCCCAAATACCTGGAGTCACTACCAGAGAGAACATGTATTTTACAAACCAAGGAGTACCTGCCAGGTCCTCCACCTCTTCTCTGAGCCATCTAAGTGAAGGACCCAGCCACTTTAAGGCTTTCTCCTAACGTTCTGTGGGAAACATGACTAAGCTTGGCTATGACTGAAGCCCAGAGAAGCCCAGATGAACCTTCTCCAGAACTGCTCACAGAGTCCACACCCCCTGAGGGAGGCACTGCCCCTGTTGCACCAGTGACTGACTTCAGAACTAGGGGACAGTGGAAATTGACATGGTAGTTTGGCCTCTAGCAGCACATCAGTGTGGGAGATCATCAGACCATGTAGTTCTGCAGCATCAGAAGCTGGCACACTCATCCCAGGGATGTTTCTTCTGGCTGAGAGCACAGCCAACTCCATTTCAAGTCCTTTGTGAGTGTCTAGGCCAGAACCAGCTGTCCATATGATTATATCTCATACCCCAAGTACTACAGGGTTCGGGCTTGAAGGAGAAACAGACTCATACCTGATTTTCCCTTCATCAGTACCTGCTGTCTCCATTACCATCATTGCTGGGCCTCTGCCTGGAATAAAAACAGAGATTCTCTGGACCTTGACCTCAGCTGAAGCCACAGATCTCACCAGAATTGGTACATATTATGTCCACTTTGCCACAGACCTTCTCTTCTTTGTCTCCAGTCACCTTCTCTGAGGATACTGACAAGCCCAAGGCCATGAACTTGAATATTCCTGGAATTGAAAGCCTAAGTGTCATCCTCAGCAGCAGGGTCACAGACATGGTCTCTCTTTATCATAAGAACACTCCCATCCAAGAGGTTCTTGGTATAGTGGGAGAAAGTAGCATAGGTGCTTCACTAATCACTCCATTACCTGGACTTCACATGTACTCAGCTGCTCTTATGGGAGAGGTACCAAGGAGGTTAGGTACCACTCCTGGCTCAATTCCACTGGTGATTGGAGCCGACAATCTCCAGGCCCGATTGGAGACTAAGAGAGGACCTCAACTCTCCCATTGGCCACAATGGAGCAACGTCCCTATTATCATAGTCAAGATGATTGGGGATATCTCTATGACTACTACAGAGCACAGCACAGAACCTCCACTGAACTAACCACTGCTCTGTATCACTAGCATCAGTTACATGGTTTTCTCTAGACAAAGCACAGGTTCCCCCTCATCTACTAAAGTTGAGGTCAGTTATCTCACCACCATTAAGACAGATACCATCCCTGCCTGCCCAAGGACACTCTCTTCTTCAACTCCTCTAAACTTAACTGAAGTTATTCCCTTCACAGTGAACATTAGCTCAACTGCCCCAAAGTCTGATACCATAAGTCTCACCTTTATCACCAAGATCCCAGATATTGGCCCTCTCTGTCCTGTAGTCACTAAGCTCCCAAGTAGAGTGTCAGAGAAAACAAATGAACCATTGACCACCACGACTACTGAAGATGAACTATTCTCAAACACTAATCCTGGATATACCACCTCGGTTCCTCCAGGGCCCAACACAGGAGCTGAAGTGAGCTTAGCCATAACTCCTCCTTCAATTACAGAAGAAATTCCAAAAATATCTGAGGCCATGCTGAATGCCAGATACATAAGCCCTTCCTCCACTTGGCAGGAGGTCAGAGTGGGGGTATCACAGTGACTCCTGTCCATATTAGATCAAGTTCAAGTGTGGCTGTTGTGTCCCAATCCATCCTCTCTGAAATTTAAAGTTCATTAATCTTCACCAAAACCCCATAGGAGATTGACACAAAATATCCATTGTTTTGTACTGCAACAGAGGTCACTAACACAGTCACTGTAACAGATTCCACTCTGATCTCAGGGTTGGAGGAGGGCCAGGCTTCCAAAGATGCCATCTCATGGACAGGACCCAGCAGGACCTAGCCCACCTTGTTTTACCCTTCAGAAAACCCCATGACACATGACACTAGTCCTGAAAGGGCAATACATGCTGGCCAAGCACTGTCCGCTCGACCAAGTGAGCAATTGCTTGAAACAAGCACCAGTGCCGCTACTTTTCTTTTCAAAATGCCTCCTCTTCCAGCACCACAGAAAACTACCCAAGGGCCTGAAAATCAAAGCATTTCTACCCTGGATGGTGAAACTGCCCTAGCGATGGGCACTGGCCTTATTGGATCCTTTATCTCTCCATTGTCAAAGGTCACAGCCTCCATCAGCAAGGATATGGAAACTGTGCAATTCAGCTCTTCAGGCAGCCAGCCTTCAAGGAATTCACATTCTAATGGGGGAAACAAGATATATAAAGGAGTGATAGCCAGTGAGAGGCAATTGAGTTATAAATCATGCAGGAACAGTGCCTGGGGAACCAATGGAATACATGGACATATGACATTAGAGAAAAATGACAGAGAGGATTTAGTCACTAGAGGGATGAAAGTGTACCCATGTACAAGAAAAGATAGAGTAAAATGAAGCAAGAAATTGATGAAAAACTAGATGAGGAGAGTGATACAATAATGGGGACCATGCAAGTCCAGAGCAGACTTACTAGGGACTAAGCTTGAATCCTGCACGACTAGTCTTTGGTTTGGTCATCATGACAGTAATGAAGCATGAAAAGAAATGGCCAGAGTGTAGGTTCAAGGCCCAAGCAGGACTGATGAGAGTGATTTACAGGATGAAGTGCCCATGATGTGCACTGGAGAGGAAAGTGAGCTTCAGGAGATTGGGTATTATCCCAAGGAATGAAAGAATCCCACTGAGAGGAAACGAATATCCCAGTGAGAATAACACCAAACCTGCCTAACCCTAAATACTGACCAAATTCTCTGCTTGTACAATTCTCCTCTAGGAGCACAGTTCATGGGTTAGTGAGTCTGATGTGACAAGCAAATCAAGAGAGTCTACCAGCAACCTCATGACTAGCTCCACAGGTAGAGATTCCATTTCAGAGACTGCAAGAAAGACAGTTACCATGGAAATCCCTCCAGGCTCAGCTCCCATTTAGGGTATACTTCTCATTGTGATCATGATCACAAATGGACTTAGATCTGAGACACCCAGAGGAGCAACAGATTTTCCTATAGAAACATAAGTTTCACCTGAGAGATGCTCTGGAGTGTCCATGGTTTCTCCCATAAACCTCCCATGCTCCTTGACTCCAGCAGAGCCCATAGTATGCCAAAGGCACTAGTGGCATTAGATATTCAGGCAGGACCAGAGGCAGGTTCAGCTGCCTTGTCCTTCACTGCTCCAAGCACTATCTCAACAGATGGTGAAGGGGACACAAGCACTTTCTTGGTGTCTACAGAAGGACCAACAGAAGGTCAAACAGTGTGCAGCAGTTTCCCAGAGAACACAGACACTTCTGCACTCACAGAGAATACAGGCACTTTCCAAGCACATGAGTAAGCCATTGGCCTGACAGAACCTTCACTTCTTCTCTGTTCAGCCTAACTGAAGGACCCAGCTACCCAGGACTATGCCTTCAAACTCTTTAGGAAACCTGGGGAGTTAGGCTAGGAATGTGAAGAAATTCTCCAACTCATCGTTCATATGGTCTTTGAACATCCTCCTTTACATGGGAAGACATAGAATCCAATAGAAATCGACGTATGAGGAACCTCTAAAACAATGTACACAATCATTTAACAATGCGAATGTCAAAAACTACTAAGCAAATTTAACTGAATGCTATGAAATTCTAATGACCTTCTTGACCATTTAGAAGAGACATTAAACTTTATTTCCCTCCCTTCATTGAAATGTTGAGGGACTATCAGTATGGAATATTGCATTTAATGTGAAAACTTTTTGATATATTGGCTAGTTGTGCTACACATTTTAAAATCTTTTATTCTAAGGGATGTCTCTAGAAGGGAGATGGATATATTTGAAGACAAATGTGTAAAAAAATAAAATGTAAAGGTATCTTTATCACTAATTAATATAAAAATGAAGCAATTTAAAGGAGATATTATGCTTAATTGCATGTCAATATATGAAGCAATTTTAGAGAAAGTCATGAATATTTGCAAAAATGTAACTTGTCTAGATCAACAGGAGACAAAATGAAATACTTAGTCACACCTTAATAAAGAAATTGAAATAGTTTTAAACGAGGTCCCTAAGAGGAACTCCCAGGATCACCTGGATTCACAAGTGAATTCTACCAATCATTAATATACCTAGCTCTAAAGATGCTCCCAAGAGTTGGTATTCTCCCACCTTGCCAAGTCATGGATCAAGCCCTCTAAAACAGAATCCCCGTAACTCTCTCTGCCAGTCTTACTGCACCTTCTTCCACACAACCAGGGCTCTTAATTAAACTCTACCTGTTGAGTTAATCCTTTGTTTTTGAAGGATTTGGACTTTGAGGTCTCTGAAGGACATCATAGAAATGATGTCATGACTTGCACTAGACTAGTTTTGAATGAGAGAGGGCTCTGCAAGCCTCGCTTTTTCCTCCCAAGTCTTCTGGATCCAGTGACCGGGTATTAATCATGATGACCGGAGATGGACTGGGATGCAATGGGAGATGTTGGTCTTTTTCTGCTAAGTCCAGTCAGGTACTCTCTTAGAGAGAGGTTATGCAGATTTAATGAATAGATCTCTTTAAGAAATAATTAGGGAATGGCCCCTTTAATGAGCAAAAGAAAATATGAGTAAATCACACTGTAAGGAAACAGCAACAGTGAATACTGATAATCATTCTTAAACCAGGAATGTTCAGAAAAATATTAAGTTGAGTTTGGGCAGGGACCTCTTAGTGTGCCATGTACTTGGTTTAATGTTTGGGGAAAGAGAAAAAGCGAAGGAAGGAAGAAAGGAAGGAAGGAAGGAAGGAAAGAGAGAAAGACAGAAAGAAAGGAAGAAAGAAAGAGAAAGAAAGAAAGAAAAAAGAAAGAGAGAAATGTGGCCCTCTCGCCATCCAAATTTTCCTTCCTTTGGGGAGGAGAAGGAAGGGGTCTACAAAAGCGAGAAGATGTGTTGTGATACCCAGCTAGCTGCATCCTCATTCAGGCATGTAGGTCTACTTACGAGTCTGTGTTTGTCCTCGGTGTAAGAACACGACCATGTCATCAGAGAAATGATGACATGACTTGCAGTTGACTTTGTTTTGAGGGAGGGAAGGCTGTACAACTTCACCAACCTCACTTTCTTCTTCTGAGCTTTTTGGGTCCAGTCACCAAATATTCATCAGGATGACTCGAGATGGCCCAGCATGAAATAGGTGACGCACTGGGAAAACAAAAAGAGGCCAAAGACATTGCCTACCCTAAAAGGAGCTCACATTCCAACAGAGGAGACCACATGCAAATAATCATATAGAAAGCAGGCTATGTACAGGATAAATAAGGAATGAAAAGAGAGGAAGCACCCTGATTAAGAGAGGTCTAGCTAGGGAACCATCCCTGAGTCCTTGTTTCCAAGGGTAAGCTCCTTCCAACCTCCTCCAGTACCTTTGTGTAGTGATAATGGTGTTCCTGATGAGGACAATGTTGCTGCAGAATCCTGCCTGGGTTCCCCTGATAGGGTCATCAAGTTGGACTCAAGTGGGTGTATAGAGATCATCATCATGTCTTAAAAGGGTTAGGACATGGGCAAATCTGATCAGATCTGACCCATCTTAGATGGCCCTTAGATGGGGGCTCAGTTGACTAAGGGACCCCTGGGGTGGGGAAGGAGTTTCCTGTAGGGCCAAGCCCTAGGGGTTGGTAGTTGTGGTAGACTGGCACCACTGGGGCAGGTTCAGTGGAGTCCATTGGACTGGGTGGGGCAGAACTGTCTCCAATCCATTCAAGGGGTAAGAGTGATCAACTCAGTTAGCATGCTTGTAGGCTCTGGCATTTCAGTGTCTAGGTTGAGTCTATGGCTTGGGGAACTTGGAACATTCATTGCTTGCCTGGTTCCCGTTTGTGTGTGGTTCACTGGGAGACCTCAATTGTCTTCACAATCCACTGAAGAGGCAGATTGTAGGTGCTTCAAGGAAGCTGGTGACCCTGAAGCTGTCAAGGGAGCCAGAGACTGAGTGGGAGGCAGCATGCTTCCCAGATAATTTGTGGTGGGGGATGGGAAATTTGGGGGTGTTATGGTGGGAGGCAGTATGGTGGGGGGCAAATTGGTGGGACAAGGGGCCAGGAGAATTGCGAACACTGGTCTGGGAACTGCTGGGCACTTTGTCTATCTTGCTGCTGCTCTGCTATGTCGTTCACCTCCGGGCATTCTGCCATGGCACTGGTGGACACAGTAGCTACCTCGCCTGGCCCAGTGCCCTCCATCCCTGGCACTCAGGGGACACAAATTTGGTAAGACAATGGAGGCCCCAGCGACCTACCTTCCCTCTTCCCCAGCCTAGCATCCTTAGTACAGCAGCATGCCCATGGCTCAGGACTCAGAATCACAAGGACACTCCCACCTTTCTTGTCTCCTTGCCTCAGGGTTCACATCAGAGACCCTCACCCTCATCCCTGGGCCCACTTCTCTTCAGCTGGCCCCAAAGCTGGGAGGCAGCCTCCCAGATGGGAGGGGCCATCTCACCTATCCAGGCAGGCAGGGGCCCCTGAGCTTTCTCAGCCACCATTTTCTAGTATGTCAAAGAAAAATGTGTTCAAAAACAGTCATAGAGTCTAATTGTCCGGAATAGGGGGAGGAAAGCAGGAGATGTGTCTGCACTCGAGTGCGCACTGGTGCAGTCCACACACTAGACTGCTCTCCTCTCCCAGTCCAGTGCAACAAATTCTTCTTGTCAACCTTCCAGGTTGTCTTGGGTGGGAAATCTGCCACACTCTGTCTCTTTGTGGATTCTGCCTATCGAATTTGTTCAGATTCACTTGTTAGAGGTAGTTGAAGAAGTTTGTAGAGGAGCTCAGGTGAGTCCCTGCTTTCACTCCTCCACCTTGGCTTGCATTCCCCTCCCCCAGAAGGTTTTAAAAGATACACAGGAAATCAGTGTTTGGAAGGGAAAGAAGATCATTTCAAATACAGGCAATTGGAGGAGTGATGACATGAAGATGGTAAAGCCTACGGTACGTTTAGAGAGAGATGAATCATATAATATGGCTGGGACCCAGAACATGTGGAAGAAAGTGATAGGAAGTAAGGATGGAAGATGAAGTTGTTGTCAAATTGGGGAGCATCTTGAATGTGGGGGGAAGGAAAGAATCTGAACTTTCTTTTGGAGACAATAGGGAGCTTATGAGAATGTTTGAACAGGTTGGTGGAGTAGTCATTTCACCTGGGTTGGACATTTCGCTCTGTTTATCTAAAATTCCTCATCTGTAAAATGGGCTAGAGAAGGAAAAAGCAAACCATTTCTGTATCTTTTGCCAAGAAAATCTGAAATAGGGACATAAAGATTCAGACATGAATGAAACAACTGAACAATGTCACCACAGTCTAAGAAAATTAGTCTGGCAGTGAGATGAGGATATGAAGGATGAAAAGGGGAATGAAAATAGAGGTAAAAATAAAACCTTGATAAGAGGCTATTACATTAATCCATTAGGTGGTAGTGAGTGCTAAGGGGATAGAAGTAAAATCATTTGATGTTGGGAAAAGATTGGCTTAGGTAGATCTGATAAGACTAAACACATTTGTCAAAAAGGTTAGAAAAGGAAAAAGTCAACAGCGATTTACAAGCCTTTGAACATGGGATACATTGAACAGTAGTACAGTGCTACTGACAGAAATAGGGAACACAAAAGGAAAAGCATGTTTAAGGAGAAAATACACTAAACTGATTTTTGGCTATAGTTGAAGTTGAAGTTCTGGGTTAAAACGTGTCAAATGCAAATTCAGATCTGGGATTCATAAGAGCAGTCAGATCTGGAAATTAGATTTGGGAGTAATTGCTGTAGAGAGAGAGATATACTAGGGGGTGAGGTAGGGTTGATTACACCAAACAGAAATGTCTGCAATTGAGAAAGCTGGTTTTTGAGACCCAGGGAAACAAATTTCCATCACAAGGGGAACAGGAAGGAAGGAAGGAAGGAAGGAAGGAAGGAAGGAAGGAAGGAAGGAAGGAAAGGAAGGAAGGAAGGGGAACAGAAAATGGATAGAGTACTTAGACTAGAGTTGAGAGACTTCAGATCAAATGCGGTCTGACACTTAACTAGCTGTAGGACACTGAGTGAGTCACTTCACTTCTGTCTATCAGTTTATTCAATTTGAAGAAATTAAATGTTAATATTGAACTATTTACAACAGAGCAAAATAAAATAGAATGAGAGTAGATCCATTCAGATTGTTCATTTCAGTGATATCTGACTCCTCATGACCTCATTTTAAATTTTCTTGACAAAGATAATGAAGTGGTTTGCCAATTCTTTTTCTGGTCTTTCTACAGGTGACGAAATTGAAGCAAGCAGGGTAAAGTGATTTATGAAGGCTCACATAGCTTGTACATGTCTGAGGTCAAAATTTGAGCTCAGGAAGATGAGTCTTCCTGACTCCAGGCACAGTACTCTATCCATTGGGCAACCTACCTGCCCTTCTAATTAGATAACTTTTAGAAATTCAAACACTAGGGGCGGAGCCAAGATGGCGGAGTAGAAAGACTCACATTTGCTAGTTCCGAACCCACAGCCCATGGATTTCCTGTAAAAAGAACTCCTGACAAATTCCGAAACAGTGGAAGCCGCACAGCAACACAGTGAAGGAGATTTCCGTTGGAGAGAGCCCTGAAAAACCGACCCCAGGGGTCCATCGCGCCCCGGAGGGGAGTGGAACCCTCTCCTCCCCCTGCACCGGCGAGCAGCACTGAGAGGAGCGAGCAGATCCAAGCAGGCTTCAGGGACTATAATCACCGGCAGCCACGAGGGTCCTTCCACCCGTGGACGGACAGGTCAGTGAGAGAGACAAGCTGAGAGGGGAGCAGGGTATCTCTGGGACTCGGACCCACTCGGGAGGCAGCCGCTGCGACAGAGGCAGAGGCAGGTCAGCCTGAGGCTCCCAGAGCAGGCAGGAGCTCAGCAGCAGCTCCATTACAAAAGATCTCTGCATAAACCCCCTGAGGGAACTGAGCCTGAGAGGTGGCCCTGCCCCCACCTGAGCACCAGCAGATAAGCTCCCATTGAAGAGCAGTCACGCCTGCTGCCAAAAGCCCTGAGGCTAGGGAGCAGCATTTGAATCTCAGACCCCAAGCACTAGCTGGGCAGACCTAGGCCTGGGGTGGAGAGGACTCTCAGAAGTCAAGTAACTGTCTGGGAGCATTTGAATCTCAGACCCCAAGCACTAGCTGGGTGGATCTAGGTGGGGCAGGACAGGAATGTCAGAAGTCAAGTAACTGGCTGGGAAAATGCCCAGAAAAAGGAAAAATATAAGACCTTAGAAGGTTACTTTCTTGGGACCACATGATTCCACCATTCATCTCTGATGAAGAAGACCAATGCTTACCATCAGGAAAAGACATAGGAGTCAAGGCCTCTGTATCCCAAACATCTGAAATAGATATTCAATGGGCTCAGGCCTTGGAAGAGCTCAAAAAGAATTTGAAAATCAAGTTAGACAGGTGGAGGAAAAACTGGGAAGAGAAATGAGAGAGATGCAGGAAAAGCATGGAAAACGGATCAATACCTTAATAAAGGAAACCCAAAAAATGCTGAAGAATATAACAGCTTGAAAAATAGGCTAACTCAATTGGCAAAAGAGATTCAAAAAGTCAATGAGGAGAAGAAAGCTTTCAAAAGCAGAATTAGCCAAGTGGAAAAAGAGGTGCAAAAGTTCACTGAAGAAAATAGTTCTTTCAAAATTAGAATGGAACAGATGGAGGCCAATGACTTTCTGAGAAACCAAGAAATCACAAAA